>CM025664.2:8261984-8276384 GCA_014621495.2 Entosphenus tridentatus
TCAGGTGAAGACCAGGTCTGTCGGGGAGACAGCGTTGTGGCCGAAACATCGTGAGAATAATTTTATTATGTTTTATTTTATTATTTCCATTCTACGTGACTTTACCGAAAGAACCAAGAAGATGAATCCCTGCAGTCACGAAAGCTTTAAATCGAAAATGGTAACCAATTGACATGTTTTGTTTACGTGACAAACCTTTACTCATTGGCTGTGTCCGGTGGTGGCGGGATTAACGACACATTTATATATATCTACCCCCCCCCCCCCAAAATCTCATTAATAATATTGATCGTGAAAGCCTACCAGGTGTTAAACTAACCCCGGATCGCTCCGAAAGGTGTCTCTATCCACAGCGAGCGATGAGAGAGGCTGGTGCTGCCGTTCAAATTGCTCGTCGTCATTGGCAACAGGAGGACAAAGTTAACTGCGGGCAGGAACAAGACGGTTAACAGCAACATTCTAATTCGACAGGCAAGATAATTGACGGGTGGAGAAGCCAAATGATAAAATTTACGTCACTGCATTACGTGGATATTAATAAGCTGTTACGATTATATGAGGTCTGCTGAAAAAATGTTTCCTCCTATGATATTCAGAATTACTTTTTTTAATCATAGATCTGTGTCAATTAGGCCCGTAACGTCAAAGAACACGCAGCATTCATTTGCGGTTCTTTTTGAACGTTGGCATCGAGGGAAATTAATGTTTTAAATAAATATGATATTTGCGTCACGCCATCAATAATTTCACACGCATCATCACGGTGCAAAATATGCATAGTTGTAACGCCACTGCTTAGGCATGAAGTATTGCGAGATGCCCTTCATCTGCCTGATGGCAGTGGCATTTGCTAACTGCGTGGTGAATTGGCCTGCTGGGAATTGAAAGCTGAATCCACAAGCGGAGGCTGATCCGTCTTGCTCGGTATTACTGGCAATGCGCAGAGGGAGTTAAAGGCACGGCGCATGATGTTACCACGCCGTCAGACGCAAGGAATTCGCTCATAGCTCTCATCTTCTCCATGCCGTTGGAGTTCCCGGTGGAATTCGCAGTACATCTCCTGATGCGATTGTGATATTGTTTTGGCCAATGCAGGCTCGTCCCCTCCCGGCAGACACTAACACTCTTAAGTGTATCGGCGTGTGTGTGTGTGTGTAGAAGCAATCATTGCTATACACACGCACACACATCTAATGCACTATGACCTCGGGCAACTGTTTAGCTCTTCAGTGAATTTGCAGGTTGTTACCCTTGGGGTTTTTTTGGCGTGGCGTCCGGCGATTTGCTCCATGCGCTGAAGACGCTTCCGGCAAGCTGAGTGAAACCTCCGGCGGCACGCGGATGGAGCACTTGGTACAACCCCCGACACACGCCTGAGAGCTACGCAGCACAACTGTGGTAACCCTACGCAACTGTATCGATCAACAGTCGTCGAAACAATGGCCCTGGACTGCTATCCACTTCGTTCCAAAGGTTGGGAGGAGAAGCACCAAGGTGCGCTGTCTTGAGGCATTGCACACGCGAGTGGAAAGGGTGAGGCGCGTCGAAAGGTCAAAGGTCGCTTTCAGTGGCACGTGCTGGTGGCCTGGCCGCAAGACCTCGCGCAGCACGTGGGGCCTTTCCTCGAGCAGAGATGCCGCGGTGGGGGGACGTCAACCGCCTCACCTGGTATGGAGGCAGCGCCGGATTAAGGCATCGGGGCTTTAGGGGCTGCAGCCCAGGGGCCTCCGCTAGCTGGAGGGCCTCCACAGATGAAGTGAAAAGTTATTTCATTAGTGAATGCTGAATCGTATTTGTTGTTAGCCTTGTAAAAAATACATTTTATTTTTCTTTAACTTTGTTTTCCTTTTGACAATATTACTGAGGGCCTCAGTACTTGTAGCCCTGGGGCCGACAAAATCTTAATCCGGCCCTGTATGGAGGATGTCGTGGGTTCGATAGTGACCCTGACGCCTGCTGTATATTTGGAGTTTGCATGTCTCTCTCCCCGTGGTCGCTTGGATTTTTTCAATGCCTTCTGTTTTTTTGTTTATTCCCCTCCACATTTAGACATCAACGTGCGTTTAACAGTATTTGGCTGCTATAAATTTCCATCTGATAAGCCACTTCATTGAGCTATCATTTGCGGAAGCCAGCTCGCTTCTGAAAAAAAAAAGCCGTATATCTCAGGTGGGCCTCAACCTGTTAAATAAAATAAATAGTTATTCGTTAAATTAGAACGAGAGGTGTCGCAACGGTCGGCCTCTCTCCGCCGCAGTAGTCGGAGCAGCTCTGGTTTTGTGGTCCAACTCCCGTCGGGAAAGTTGTTCACACCGCCTTCGATGCCCACGCTGGTCTCAGCGCCAAGGTGCGCAAGGCTCGCCTCCCGCGTCACGTACACGTCGCGTGCGGTCGCAGGGTCGCTGGCTGTCGTCGTTAAGTGCCTGCGTGTTGTTGCGAGGCGGTTTCCGCGCGTCTTGACTGCGGCGGCGTTGGGTTCTTTGGTGTCCTCGGTTTGTTCGCCCGAGGTGCTTGAAACCGGCAAGCCAACGAGGGGGCTGTCCCCAGAGTCCCTCCTTCCCCGTTCGTCGAAATCCGACACGAAACAAAGAGGTGCCGTCGGTCTGTGTCACGACGCATCTTTTCCAGAGCCACGTGTCCTTGCGGGTGAGAGTGGATGTTGTCTGCGGTGGTAAATGCTCAACAAATTTTGCGAAGATGACTCCTTTTTTTCTTCCCAGGAAAATGTACCGTGTCGTTTTATTTGTTCGTTGTTGAGGGGCCGAGGAATGGAGCGCGCCCCACGAGCATTTCCGTCGCGGAGATGGAGACAATTATATGAGGCCGACTCGGCCTCAAATGAGTACCTGGTGCGGTGTGTACAATCATCGCCGCTGGGGAGACAAAGGCGGTCGGGCGTGGTGCTGACCACCCACCCCCTCGTGTGCCGTGCCGGCCTTCATAGGTGCTCGCTAACAGTACTTGCCCCTGAAGTCTGTTAAGGCTATACGGGGGATATTTGTCTTTTTTACATTACAGAAACGTTAGAGATATGACTAGGCGAGGCCTTCATCCAGCAGTGGATCGATCATTGCTGATGATGAGTTAATTGGAAAGATCACAAACAAATCTGAATAATAATGTTACGAACAAACGAATATTGCTGTATGTGTATACAAGGTCATCGATCAAGATAGGCTGCTCCTGTTGGAATGGATTTTGCAACAGGAGTCGGTGCTAAATGGATCGATAGCAACATTCGCGTGTATTTGCGTCTGTGTTGGATTTAGCACAGCATCAAGCAGGAGGCTTGACCCCGATGGGTCTGGCTTGTATCATCTTTTTGTAATGTGCTTCGAGGCTTATTTCCAGAGGTCGTGGCGAGCGTTTCTCCGCAGCGCCTTCTGCGAGGGTTCGTCAGTGGAACGTACTCGCCCGACACTCGGACATCATCTGACGGAGACAATCAAAGTATGACACAATGTTCCACTTTTCCCTGTAACATCATGTAAAAACGATCCTTAATGGCACGTGTCGCTGCGTTCAATTGAAAATGTTGCGTGTAACAAAATAGATATAAAGGTCAAAGGGTTCAAGGTGAAGCCCTGCAGATATTGTTCACGTCCCCCGCTGGCGAAAGGGCTTCCACTTGAGGGAGCTCCAAAAAACCCTTCTTGAGGATATTTGCCTTCCTCTCCCACCCTCGCCAGACATCTTAGAAGAGGTGGGAGGACCCACACTTTACTCCACCACACACGAGTTGCCAATCGACGAACTTGCTGCGGAGTAGCCATTTTTTTTTAAACGTTACCGACGCAGAGGTGGGAGGAGTTAAGAATCTCGCACCGTTGATTGTATTGCCACCTTGGATTGGTTGAAGAACCTTAACATTCAACTATGACATCTTAACAAACTGTTGCTTACAGAAGAAGAAGAAACTTGCTGCGCCAGAAGATTGAACTGGCGACCATCTGGATTGTAAGTGCAGTGCTCCACAGCAGTGTCCCCAACATCACAGAGGCCGTGTTTATTAGCGGAAACAAAGCACAGCCAAGTGGGTTGTACTTTCATTGGTCTGGAACAAATCGGCTTGGACGTTCGCAGGAGGGGGTCTATCTGATACTCGGGTTCCGAATGTTCTACCAAGCCTCTCCCAGCATCCAGTGTGAGTTACACGGGGAGGTTGCAGTTGCACGGCTCTTAAAATCACAGAGCGGGCCCCACGCACGTGTCAGCTCCAAAGTTAAAGTATTGCGGAGCGTCGTTCTAGCTGGATGAATGCGAATCGGGCACTGGGTGAAACATATTCAAAGGGAGATTAATGGGACGTTTGTGCACATTGCACAACGGAGACCTCGATTGCGGCTACGAATTCACTTTTGAGTGCTGCGTTATCATTTCGGCGATCGAGGCCGTGTGTATTTATGCGCCTCGCGCAACAGAAATAGTTCGGCTCCGTACCCGTAAATGCTTTCCCGGGCACTCACTGTGCGATCGATATCAATAGAAGCGTTCCACCCCGAAATGTCGCGTGGTTAAACGAAAACCTTCGGCGGTGAGTTCGAGCGCGCTCGACCGTGGCGCGGCCGTGGGTGCCGGAGCGGCCGTGGTGGACTGGGCAGGAAGGAATTTCGGAGAGCGTCCTTCGTCTCAAGGTGATGGCGCGGGCCAAAAGTGCGTCGCGTGGTAACGATAACGCGTGACGAGAGGCGTCCGATCCCTCGAGGGGGCCGGAGTGACACCACCTGTGCACATGCCGTCAATCCTGACCCCCGGGCCCGAGCTCACTGCAATGTGCCCACGCACATGTGACCTAGGCAGACGCGCCGGCTCAAACCCACCCGTCAGAATAGACACGGGGGGGGGGTGGGGGGCATGGGCGCAGCCGTCGAGTACACAAGCGGCGGGGCAAAACAACTCGGGCAAAGCTAAGTGTGCACACTGGCAGAAAATACGTGTATTAATAAATAAGCGATATTAATAAATGAGTTTGCACTCATTGTGACGGACGTCGCGGCAAATGTTTCAGCCCTTTGGAACGGAGAGTGAGCCTGCTCTTAGCCTCGTATCGCATGTCACCAGAAATGCCGCAGTGCATCACGCGGTGTGATGAATGCTGAAATACTTGCGGCTGAGCGTCGCAAGCCGCCGCTCAGCCGCAGCAACGCGCAGCGCCGCTGCGATGCCGGTTTCTCGGTGGGTGTTCGTTCCCAGGAACTTGGTGGGACAATTTGTGCAGCTTGAAGATCAACACCGACGTACCCACAAAGGGATGCTCGCGAAGCATTCGCATCGCGCGCACGTAATGGGTAAACGGGCCTTTGGCAGACAACGATTTCCTTATTCCTCCGCGTACTCTCTTCGATATTGTTGGAGTGCGTCTACAAACGGATCCCCTCGCACTTGAGAGGCCCGTTCAACTTAATTCTGCATTTTACAATTTCTCAACATTGCTTGCCAAGCGCCCTGTGTTATTTCGCAAGCAGCGATCGTTCCCTATAAGCTTCCACCGCGCACCAGCTCTTTTGTAACTGCTTTGGAATTTTGCGCTGAGCGGGAGGCAGTTGATGTAATGGGAGATGATATCGAGCCGAGCCCGGGTGCCTTTGTAACCACCGGCGGCTGTAATGCAACAGGTGTGGACACTGAAGCGTTATGGTCTGCGATTGTAAAATCGACCACGGGTAAGAATGCCCAAGAATAGTGGACGATTTATGTTGTGCTGCGGTGTGCCTCGTCTCAACCGCCCTCCTCGCGTCACCGTCGGCAACAAAACACGTGGCCTGTTGTGTTGACTTCAAACCATCGAGTATGCAGACCCGCTTGTGATTACGGTGGCGAGATGTTAACAACCTCGCCTGGCATGCAGGAGACTGAGGGTTCGATCCCGACCCTTTATATTTGGAGTTTGCATGTTCTCCCCGTGGTCGCGAGGATTTTTCACCAGGTCCTCTGCCCCCCCCCCCCCACATTTATAAACACGCATTTAGAGGATTTGGCTGCTATAAATGTCTACATGACAAGCCACTTCGTCGAGCTATCATTTGTGGCCAGGTCGCTTCTGAAAAGAGCTGCATAGCTCGGTGAGCCTTGCCTTAAAAAAACAAAATCGTGTTTTGTTTTGCTTTTATCGCCTTGGCTAGTGCTGAGACCTTGGTTAATTCCCGTGGAGAGTAATAACTTTCGTACCACTCTGGGATGGCTGGCTGGCTGGCTAAATGGCAATGGCACTTACCCTGGGACACAATTGTTTATTTGTCCCAACCACCCGGCTTTAAACCGTCAGACGGCAACCACGCGCCTCGAGTGCATTATTAATATGTGTGCCCTGTCGCTAGAGAGGATGCTAAGTCCACTCGCCCCATCTGCTTACTTGCGCACTTAAAATACAATTTACACATCACCCTCGGTAGGTCTGTAGACGCACGCGGCCGCATGTCACATCCCAATAAAGAACTTAGAAAATGTGCATTTGTTTCAGCGCAAATGTCCGGCAACGCACGCAGAGAGATAAATCAACATATGATGTACGTACAGGAAACAATTCACCTCCTTAGATTTTCTATAAACGTAGTCATTTCTAACAACGAAGGAAATACTATTATTTAATATTTAACAAAAAATAAGGCTTTAAAGTTGGGCTCGAGGTAAATGAATAAGATTCAAATAAAACACAAAACAGCTAATGTCCAGGAGTGAGATGCATTGTGGGATTGCCGGACCATGAGGGATGGCAACAACATTGAAAGGCCTATATCCAGCAGTGGATAGAGCTTGGATAGTGCATGGCAGATGATCATGATGATGATTAGTTTATTAATAACATTTCAACTACAAAAAGTTTTCATCCAAATAATTTTTTGCGCAATATTCCACGTTTGAAATAGCTAAATCTGAATTTTAGATGTTCAATCTAAAAGTTGTAATGTTTTTGAAGGACATTGGAAGATTGTGAAGGTGCGCTTGTTCAGGACATACGGTACTGGGCTCCCAAGGTTGAGCCGGTCGGCATCTGATTGTCAAAGTAAAAATAAATCCACAAAAACCTCCCAATATTTTGTGAATAAATCATTATTATGATCAAAATAATTACCGTGATCACAATGTGAGTTCTCTTCTCGACGAGTGTCCATAGCAGTCACCTTGTTCAGACTTTGAGGGCCTGATGCCTGCAATTATTTTGCAAAGGCTGCGACACTTTATTCAATCAAGGTGGCCCTTGCGTGCGTTTCAATTGTTCACGAGAGGACACAGCATGACTCACGCTGTGCCTGCGCATTGTGCCTGAACACGCGCTATGCAGATGCGTTATCTATACACAGGAGAAGCTATTAATAGACTTCGAGGTTATGCTATTTCACCTCTCGTAAAGTAAATTGGACGCTTTTTGTAACCCCTCTTCCACCGCAATGAGTTGTTCGAACTACAAAAGTGACACTTTCTAAGTCACTAACCAAGCGTTTAGATTCAAAGTAAGGTGACTTAAATATAAAAAAAAAAGTTAATTCTATTTTACAGTCTCTTTTTGCAAGCATCTGTTAGATGAAGGCCTCTCTGCATGCCGTGCCAGTCATGGGAGGTGTTTGACCATACTTCGCTATGCTGGTCATTGTGCGTTTGTGAACGAGAAACTGAATATTAAATGTATACTGGAGAAATCCGATGAGCTATCAAGCTTTTTTTCACAGATGTCCAGTAGAAGCGGGAGAGGGGGACACTCAGGATGAGTTCAGATATTACATGCCACTGATGTTAGCCGTGGCCAAAAATGTCACTCTTTTGCTGGGTTCAGAGCAGAGTAACACAAACCATTGTGCCACAATTCCCCTATAGGCAACTGAGCAATGAACGTGATTTCATAAATATGACGTCTGTAATAATTACACATTGAAATAGTATGAACTATAATTAGTTAAATTTTGAACTCAATTACGAATGAAGTGACTGTTATGATTCAGTGGCATGTCCAAACATCCAAACTCTAATAAATAGTCTTTTGTTTACCCAGAACTGCTTCACCGAGTCGCACGCCTCTTTGTGTGTGTGTGTGTTTTTATTCATCAAAAGCCGTTAATGAGTGCTTGGCATGTGGGGACGTTAAAGCAGAATACCCAGGACCCCCCCCCCCCTACGCATGTGAGGTTGATAGCACTTAAAGCTTCACGCGGATTACAATGCACATTTGCTGCAAGGGCACGTCCTGGGAGCTGAACAAAATGTTTTCAGGGCGCCACCAAACCCTTGGCTCCAAACATGTACCGGATCGCAGGTGGTCACTGTCACTCTGAACTGCCGAACTCGGGCAACTAAAGGAACAGAACAAACCAAGCACAAAGCATTACACTGGAGGTGCCCACTGCCATGGCCATATCGGGGCGTCACGGTGGCGAGATGTTAACTACCTCGCTTGGTATGTCGGAGGTCGTGGGATCGATCCCGACTCTGACGCCTGTATATGCGGAGTGTGCGTGTCTCTCTCCCCGTGGTCGTATGGATTCTTATCCAGGCCATCCGGGGTTTCCCTCCACATTTAGAAACATGAGGTTAATAGGGAAATAATAATAAAAAAACATAAAATAATTCTCACGACGTTTCGGCCACAACGCAAGCAGCCGTTCTCAGGTGAAGAACAGGTCTGTCGGAAATATAAAACATAATAAAATTATTCTCACGACGTTTCGCCACAACGCAAGCAGCCGTCCTCAGGTGAAGAACAGGTCTGTCGGAAAGACAGACGCTGTCCTCAGGTGAGGACGGCTGCTTGCGTTGTGGCCTAACGTTGTGGCCGAAACTTTGTGATATTTTTTATTTATTATTTTAAATTTTATTATTTCCCTTCTACGTGACTTTACCGAAAGAATCAAGAAGATGAATCCCTGCAGTCACGAAAGCTTTAAATCGAAAAAAAAATGCGGTTAATAGTATTTGGCTACAAGAAATGTTCACGCGATAAGCCACTTTGCTGAGCTATCATTTGGGGCCAGTTCGCTTCTGAAAAATAGTTAAATAACTCAGTAGGCCTTACCTGGTGAAATTTAAATAACATTACAAAACCAGATGCGGAATATTTTAAATCTCAACGGGACACTGCTGCCATTGTGTAACAGCACACCGAACTTGCAATTCAGAGGTTGTCGCTTTGATCTCCTGGCGTGGCAGTTGAAATGATGACGTGGATTTATTCAATCCCCTGCCGCCTTCGTCCACCCAGTCGTATAATTGGGTGCTGCACAGTTAGCGGATCGAAGAGAGGTCGCGTGTGGTGGTTGTGGTAAGATAAAGTGTGGGTACTCCCATCCCTAGAGTGGAGGCCCTTCCACCGGCAGTGGCATCAGCAAGCAGTTGCAGGGCTGAGCCTTTATCTGTTCCTCGTGGGGGAGAGGTAGGAGGTTGGTTTAAAGCTGCGTGGTGTCTCCTTTGGGGAGGGGGCAGGGCCTGGCCCGGTGGGACGCTGCCAGATGGTCTGATAGTTATGTATTTTTAGAAATGAGAAAACACATTTCTGAATGTTTTGTGTGTGCTAATTTAAATAAATGAATAGGAGAAGTGCTGTGAAAAAAAGCCACAGCTTTTACATTGGGACACCCTTTAAATATTGAAAGTCAAAGCAATGGTATGAGAGTCAAGATGGCCTGACAAATTATGGAAAACAGAAGCTCTGGAGTGTAAAGTTGAGAAATCTCTGCTGTATTAGTATTTATATCATCTGCACGTCCCCCCCCCCACACACACATTAGTTCCGTTCTTAAGGGCACCTTACACTAGGCTGGCCTTTACCCAAATCATTCAGAATGCGTCCGATCTCGTCAGATCTCTGGAGCTAAGCATTGTTGAGCCTGGAGAGTGCTTGGATGGGCGACCAGCACACATGCCAGGTTGTTAGAGGCTGCGGCGAGGCGATGCGGTTGGCAGCAGATGGAGAGTGGAGAAAAATGTATTGTATTGTACTTCTATGTCCCCCTGCCTTCAACAACCCACACTGACCAGCGTGGTGACGAATGGTCAAATAACCCCCCCACTGACTCGTGCAATGGATTTATAAAAAAAATGGTTGTGCAGGTGCTTGTGCACGGGGTTATGGGATGCATGTGCAGACGTCTTGTTTCTGTGCTTGATCTCCAACGCGATTTCGTTTGGCCTATAAAGCGACTTGGTGACATTTCCAATGCTGCTGTTGCATCATTAGTTTTAAACCCGTGAGGCTGTGGGGTGCCCACTGGCATTGTGGGAGAGGGTCGTGCAAACGATGCTCTGAGCTGCATTAATGCGGCAAAAAGGTCAACAGGGAATAGCACCAGCGGTGTTGTTGTCCTGGCCACCCATGTTTATGAAAGTTTTGCCTAGGTTTGTTTTACAACGGCTAACAGCTAAGCGTGGCACGTGCATTGCGTTCTAACAACCCTGTTGCTGACAAGAGTCGATTAATTTGAGTTCCTTGGGCTAATTGGGTCCTGTAGGAATGGGACTGACAGATTCACGCGGCGTGATGCTGTTGCTAGACCACTGTGCTCTGTAAACAAGGCCCGGTGTCTGGCGTTGGGCCTTTTCAATATTTCATGCAACCCCACTTTTGTGTGTGCTTTAGCATGACATGGCTTACTGTCACGTGACGCTAGAAGGCTCTTGTTGCAATGTACCAAATCTATTCCCGCAACCGATTTGGTTTAACTCCGTTTAATTTTACCACGCTGCCCTATTATCGCAAATATCTTACGGTCTCGCGAGCTAGATAAGCAAAACGGTTATTGGTTTTGTGTTGAGAATAAATCCTGGACCAACACCGATTTGTCCTGAACGCTCCATAACAGGATCAGGGAAAATGCATTTTTATTGTTATTGATTGTAACCTATCGTGGTGCATTTTAGACTCAAAAGCTATTCACTTTTGAAAGAAATTTGTACACGGCCGCCCTGAGCAGCTTTTTATTTTTTAACATCCAAAACGGTGTTTCTCATGTTCCCCAGTCGCTGCAATGCTCCGCAGCAAAGTTGAACCAATTGTGAATCTCTTTAGCGCTCCGATACATTTCGTATCGGTGAAAATCCGAGGGAGAAAATAAAAGAAATAAAAAATCAACCACCAAAATTGCAATAAAATAAGAGAAATTACTTTTTTTTTAGTAACACGCTGCACTATGAGCGCCGATCATTTCAGCAATGAACCGTAAGTGGCGTGAAACGAGCTGAGATAATAGAGCGGAGGCTTGCGATCTCCCAACTCATTATGTGCCCCACAATGTCACCTTGAACCCCTTCGTGTGCAGGGTCCTGAATCCAATCGCTGATGCGACATGAGGCATGGTCCCGGGGGCTGCATGAGAGAGCGTCTGACTGCAGGTCCTGTTAGCTGATGGGTCAGGGACTACACCCTTTGCCTATTTTGAGATATTGCATTTTTTGACGGGGGGGGGGGGGGGGGCATGCCCCCTTTGCTTCCACGTTCATGTCTTTCTTTGGCTGATGTTCTGCTCATAAGTGAATGTTTGATTCGTTGTTTTATTTCAAGAATCTGATGAGGTTGGGTTAACAAAAAAAATGACAGAATGCCTTTGAATGTCACACGTCACCCTTGCACCCATTATGTGACTATGTATTCATTTCTAAAAGATGTTTCATTTTCACTGAAATTAGTTTGCATTTTTTTTTGTTAACGTGGCTCTTACTTACCCAGTGTTACCTGTAGTTATTTTAGGTCCTCAGGTATAAAAAAAAAAATCTAATCGAGGATTAATTGTTTTGCTTCGAAGGTAGTTTTGATCATATGAAATGGCCCCTTTCAAAACTCGGACTAAAAAGTTATTAGTTAAGAAAAATTCGGTTACTTAGGGTACATTCAAAACCGTAAGCACAATTTTGTTGGTATGTTCTTACAAAGAGTTCCAACTGAATTATTAATCACATTGACAAAGCATTCATAGCAATGAGATTAAACGGTATATTAAACACGTATGTGTAGTGTCTGTGTTATGCATTGTTGTCTTTAAGTTTAATTAGCTTTTTTTTTCATACAAGCTTATGGATTTTTTTTTACAACAGCAACTCACGAGTGTGATTATGGAACTCCGCCTGGCACACTTAATCCTCGCATTATCACGAACCACTGTTTTAGCCAGAGCATAAAAAAACTACATTTTACATCAGTGTAACGCTAAAAAAACTGTGCAGATCAATAGCACTATATGTCTCGGGGTTGTTCATTCCACCTGTTAAAGAATGTTGTATGGATTCGTCTTTTTTTGTCGCGTGGGTTTGAGTATGAGATATCACATAGCACGGCGCAAATTCACCCAAACATTGGAACACTTAAAGCGCACGCTTTCCAAAGGTTAAATATGTACTTGGGCTCGCACAAATCAGCAACGATTTTTACATGTTCAACAAATATCATAGCTTCAGGTGGTACCCTTTAACAATTGGCGGCGGATAACTGTTATTAAAGAAAAGTGCCTCGTGGAATAGACACCACATGAGGCATTTGTTCAGCAACAGCATGCGATAAATTACAGCTCTTTGTCAATCTACTGCTGGATGAAGACCTTCCCCTCTCACGTTATGGAGGGCGGGGGGGGGGGGGTGTTACGGGAGGGGGAGGGGCATATTCAACCATACTTCACCACACTGGCCAGTGGGGCTTGGTAAATGGAGAACCTGCCCCAGTTTACTCTTCAGCAGCAGACGCATGGCAGCCTCGGCAGGGAATTGAACTCGGAACGCCGGATTTCATTTCCCGCAGCGACAAACACGCACATTACCTCTAGGCATGTCATTCCTATTTGCAGAATGAAGATATTCCGAATTCCAACAAAGTCTAGCGAAAGCCAACGTGTATATTCAACGCTGCCCCGTGGAGCGTGTATATTTTCAAATGCCATAGAGGTCACCTCTTCCATAAATACGAGCTGCAGGTGCCATCATGCATTCCACCCTCTGGCAGAGCTCTTAAAAGGGTCTCAGGACAGACAGAGCCAAAGTGTCAAGTTCTGACATCGTTTTCAAAAGAATACAATAAAAGAAGATCATTTTTTTCCCCGCAATAAAGTTCACGTATTTTTTTGCAACGCCCTTGGCACCACACGCCACCGTTCTCAACGCCATCTCCAGGGATGCGTATTTGTCACGTCCCCCGCTCAATAGCGTGTTATTAATGTAATTTACCGATTTATTTATTTTTCACGACTGTTACCAGTGGCCCAAAATGTGCCTCAAAAAGGGCCTCTTCAACCACTCGGTCCAACGCGCTTTGTCCGAAATTCCAGAGGACAGTACACCCTCGGATTAACTAAAAAAATAGATATAATTGTAAACATTCTCGTGAAACGTAAAATCTAATTAACATTTTTGTTGCGAGTTTTTTTTGTATCCAATCGTTACTCACAAGGGGAATCGCTAAGGGAATGTTGCTTCCTGTAAACAACGCATCAATGATTGCGAACACATTATAAAGAACGGTGCCAAAAATAAAACCTGTTGCGTATAATTTAGCACAGGTGTGGGTGTGTGGCTAGAAGATAACATTTTGTGGGGGGGGGGGGCGGGGGTTGGTTGGTGCTGTAATTGCGACTTCAATGTCAGGGAGATATGACCTCTCCCCTGTAGCAGAGATGCTGCTGCCGTGGGTGTGATGGTTTGCACAGTGGGCGGGCTTGCAAGCCAGAGGTCACTGGTTCACCGTGCCCGCGCGCCAGTTGAAACAACGGCGAAAGTTTCTTGAAATCCTCTGATAGTGCGCTGTTTTTGAGTTGTACGCCTTTTGGCGTCATCTGGTCCAGCACCAATGGAGACTAGGCTCTAAGAAAAGCTGTCTCGGGTGTGGACCAATCAACTTTAAGGACAGCGCATATCATTATCATTATCAGAGTTGTTTTTTTGTTTGCATTTTGACTGCTTGTGTTGTGGTTTTTGCCAACATGATCCCTTGTATAAAGGTGTCAGTTTTTGTACCAGTTGAAAGGGTAAAAACCTATCACTATATTTTGCCACTGGTAAAGGAGGTCTCATAGTGTAAATGCTTACCCCGAGCTCTCAATCCTCTGATAGTGCGCTGTTTTTGAGTCGTACGCCTTTTGGCGTCATCTGGTCCAACACCAATGGAGACTAGGCTCTAAGAAAAGCTGTCTCGGGTGTGGACCAATCAACTTCAAGGACAGTGCATATCATTATCAGAGTTGTTTCTTTTTGTTTGCATTTTGACTGATTGTGTTGTGGTTATTGCAAACATGATCCCTTGTATAAAGGTGTCAGTTTTTGTACCAGTTGAAAGGGTAAAAACCTATCACTATCCTCGCCCTGCTAAATTGCATTGACTCCGTCGGCTGTTCGCGGAAACCCTCACAGTCAACCACTCCGGGGGGAGGTCACTCTCTGCTGCCTCTGTAATCAGGAATCCCCCCCCCCCCGGGGGCGGGCGCGGCGGCGGGGGGC
>CM025664.2:8292455-8309053 GCA_014621495.2 Entosphenus tridentatus
GTTACTGTACATGGGAGGTGGCACACTGTGCCACCATACAAATAACAAGTTAATGTGTGCTTGCGAGCTGTAAGTGTTACTGTATATGCGAGGTGGCACACTGTGCCACCATACAAATAACAAGTTAATGTGTGCTTGCGAGCTGTAAGTGTTACTGTACATGCGAGGTGGCACACTGTACCAGTAGACAAATGGTAAGTGTAACTGTACATGCGTTGTTGCAAAATGTGCTACAGTGTAGTAGACAAATGGTAAACGTTACTGTAGTTTCGAGGTGGCATACTGTCATTGATCACAGAAGACGTATGTCTTACTGTGTACAGTGTGTTGAATATCGCAAGGGCCATAACTTGTACAAATTTCATTCAAGTAGTCTATCGCGTTCACCATTTTACCCAGTTTTGACATTTGTTCACGTCGATAATTACCCAGTTTTGTCATTTGCAAAAGCACCACCCTGTTTTGCCTGTCATTTTCCAAGACCACCCAGTTTTGTCATTTGCGATCCAGTTTTGTCGGCAAAAGTTAAAAACCACCCAGTTTTGACATTTTCCCATTTTCCTTCTACGTGACTTTACCGAAAAAACCAAGAAGAGGTAGCTACTCCCACCCTTTCTAAGACGTTTGGGCAGCATGGAGGTGAAGGCCTTCTACCAGCAGCGGCGTGGGCAAGCAATCGCAGGGCTGCGCCTTTACCTTCAACGAGATGTGAACGATGAAAAATCGTTGCACGAATGGCTGTATTTGTCTGAGTGTATGGCAGTACCTACAGGCAAACTCATTGATTCACGTGTACACACTATGTGCATGTAGAATGGTTCAGACAATATTTCACTTCATTGATTTTTTTTTCAACAGCGAATGTTTCAGGAGTGTAACAACATTTTTTTTTGTGTGCAAAGGGGAGTCTGAACTCAATTTACTCGACTTAAGAAAAAAACACCTCCAAGTTCTACCTGCACGAAAAGTAGAATGGACCCCTGAATGAAGACACACACTACAATTTGAATTCAACGAGCAACTTAATACCCAACATGCCAGTGCCTCTGCACTCACACCAGATGCACGTTGCGAACAAACTCGCGCAGACCGAATAACGCGAACATAAACGCTTCGTACGTGTGAAGCTGTTTTGTCAACCCACCGTTGGAAGAGGGCCTCTTGGCACGGGCTGTGAAGGCCATGGGAGCACAGACGCGGGAGCAAGCAAGTGAGACGATTGATTCGCTTGTTTTCCCCCGCAGGTTCCTCTGCAGGCCACCACGTAGCTATGCAGCACTGTCCAGGCTGAGAACCTGCTTAGCTTCCAAGATTTGGCGCATTCCCGGTGAATTGATCATAGGCATTCACGCTTTATGCTGCTTTTGTTTACAAAAAAGCAACAACCGTATTCCCTAAAGTTCCCTCTCCAATGGCAATGCTCTCTTGATTTTGACAGCTATTAAGTTACAGGTCAGTTTCGCAAAATGAGTGTGAATGAGTGTGGTACACTAAGCATGGGTAAACAATGAGTAGAATATGAATCCCTGCAGTCACGAAAGCTTTAAGTCAAAATTTAAACAATGTGTTGCATGGGTGAGAGATTTTTTTGATCATGTAGGCACAATGTATGCCATTCTATTTAAATGTTCCTTGAAGCCATATCGTTTGAATGTATGCTACAATGCTCAATTGTCTTCTTTTCTGATCAAGCACTCTTTAGTGCGTCCCTACAGTAGATAATGGAGCAACATGATGCATCTTTATGAAACGAGTTAATTTACGTGTGCCCTGCTAAATGATCTATCCAAAAACCGCGAAGGTAAAGTGCACAAATTGGCTCCCATTTATAATTCTTTTCAGTTAAATTGTGGATAATTTGTGGGTGCCGAGTGGTGGATTTTAATGTGCTCCGACTCGTCTCACTCAAGTCTTGTGGTTAGAACTGGTCACTAATGTTTGCAACTCTTGTTGTATTCGTTTTTGTGTACGTATGGTTCCACAAGAAACTCGTTACCTACGAACAATTTCGAATCTTGCCTCACTCCATCGCGTGCATTCGGTTTTGCAATTGCTGGACGGCATCATCTAGCACGCGTGCTAGTGATGGATACACTTGGCGTCATAGCACCATCTAGTGGACACGCTGGTCACGTTGTGACTGGTGCAGTTGCAAATCGGTAAAGGGTCATCTGGGATTGAGCCTCGGCCAGTTTCCTTAATGCATCCCTGTTGATCACGTGCCTTTGTGCCATGGCATGCTCTTAGCAGCATAGGTAGTTACCCTGGTCTCCCTCCGTCACCCTGGTCTCCCTTCGTTACCCTGGCCTCCCTTCTTCATTACCCTGGTCTCCCTTCTTCGTCATCCTGGTCTCCCTTCTTCGTCACCCTGGTCTCCCTTCGTTACCCTGGCCTCCCTTAATTACCCTGCTCTCCCTTCGTTACCCTGGTTTCCCTTCTTCGTTACCCTGGTCTCCCTTCGTTACCCTGGCCTCCCTTCGTTTACCTGGTCTCCCTTCTTCGTTACCAAATGCATCGCAAAAATAGTTTGCTTTAATACACCAATCTATATTGTTCCCCTTTATAAGCCTGCAAAAATGTTATTCTAACCTTGAAAAATATCGACATCTAATTTTAAATATATACTTCGGGATCTCCAGTGTATACATATGAAGAAGCCAACTAAATTTTACAAAACATTTTCATAGCTCTAAGATATTTCTTCTCACTGCCTCAGGCACCATGAGCCTTTATAATCCTCTGCCAGTAATGGCAGGCGCAAAGATTAAAAACTTATAAACGTCTTTTTTTGGCAAAAAAGTTTATTCAAAGTGCTAGAAATTCTGTAAAGTAATATATCCCACATAATACAGGGGTCGCACTCGTTTAAACAGAAAAAAAAACCGCTTACAATTTTTGATACAAGGATGTGCATATTTTACACCATCCAGACAAGTGAGCCGATTTCACTTACAGATTGAATTAACTGCTACTGCAATCATGTGTCTGGAAATCAAGGTTCTGAATTGAATGCCAGTGTCTAAATAAACCTAAGGCCGTTACATGCATGCAAAATTATGCTGGGCAAATTAATGTGAAACCGAGTCAAACATGCTAAAATGAAACCTGCATTTGTGCGATCCCTGTACCATAAGCCAGTTTTACTAAAAGATGCTATAAACAAGAAAGATAAAATGCGAAGCAACATCTAATAAACAATTGTCTACAATGTGCAAAGTTTCTCACGACGGGCTGCAACTGGAAGGACAGCCATTGTTGTTTGACAAATTAGTGAAGTCACACAATTCTGAACAGATATATATTGCATAAGTGAAGCTCTGAATCTATCATAGTTTAATGTTTTTTTAAAGTGCAAAGCTCTTTGGCATTTAGACATGCCCACGGTAGACTGCAGTCTTAACTACTACCCTTTTCAGAATACGAGTATTGAACAAGGCCTAATGAAGGAAGCCGAGACGAGTTATCATTTGAAGGCTTTTCACCCAACATTTTTTCACGACCCCCTACGCTTTACTGCAGGCATGTTGGCAGGTTAAAGTACTAACTGTAAACCTTTGTTAGATTTGGGGCTGCGATCATGACATTTAACATCCATCGTTACGCGATGGAATCGAAACCAGTGTTGCTTAAATGCCAGAAATCAAGCACGCACTGAACACAGCCTTGCTGTCCGATTTAAAAATGTACAAAAATAACAACAGCTATTCGATGTATTCCTGAAGATTTTTTTTTTTTAAAACGAGGGTTCACACGGATAGAACTGTATTCTAATACTTGCACTCTCATAAATCTGCCCTATTACACTATCAGAGACGGTAACATTGAGCAATACCGTTCTGCCATCCGTAAATCTTTATCCAACAATGCGAAGATTAGTCAATAGCACCACACTAATATTGTTATATATAGGCACCGCTTAACATTTTAAGGCACATTTAAAATTATATATATTTATATATTTTTAGATTACAATTCGTTATAGTAGACTCTACTATGAAATTTACCTGAAGTAGAATTCTAGTGGTGGACACATGATACACTTTCGGCTCTACCAACAACATGTGCTAAGGTCTAAGTCTGTTTTGAGCCTTGGGCACAAACTAGATCTGTTCGTTTTGCAGTCCAAACCTATTCAAAAGAACAACAATTAAATGATCCTATCCCAGGCCATTTCCAAGCATCTTCCAGTCTGCTCTGGCTGTCCGAATCTCTCCAAAACCCTCGGTCACAATGGCTTGGGCAATTGTATTGGCCAGTGATGTGCCCCCTATAAGAAAATAAAATAAACACACTCGTGGCAAACTCATCTTTGTTTATGCTGCATGCACACGTTTGTTGTACTATAGAATGTACTAGCATTACAGCGGACTATTAAGGAAGTTTTCGAACTGATCAGAGTTATTTTGGTTTACTAATTGCGTTGGAGGCTCAGAAGTATACCTGAAAGTGTCAATCAACAAACTCGAATAGGCAAAACGAACAGACCCTGCTGTCTACGTAAAACCAGACGCTCGTGGCCTGTGCCTCTCGCGCAAACGCAGCACGTCCGGTCAAACACATACCGTTAAAAAAGAAAAATATCTTTAAAATAGGGACTATGTGTAAGAAAAACGAGTTGTAACTTTGATTTTTATACTTGCACATTTTTTAAAAAGCAAAGTATTAGGTGTAATATTTATATATATATCTGTGGTGTTCCAGTCATCATCGGGGAATTTTCTTTTTCCTCTTCATCTTTCTTGATGGCTGGTCTGTAACATAAAACATTTTCAAAAGTAACGTTAAAAAAGTACCTGGAAATTCTATTGTTCTGTGCATTTTTACGCACGGTAAACAATACAACTTGCTCGGAATTCTCACCGCCTCGTCCATTATTTACCACCACATGGTGCTGCATAACCTTCTTCAAGGTAAATGTGGAATAGAGCGGAAAGTGGAGCTGCGTGACCAAACATGGTTAAGGTCAGGTCCAAGCACAAGAGGCTGCCAATATTGGTGCAGGGCAGAAATACAGGCGGGTCACAGTTGGAACAGCTGCTATACACGGGAGAATACAACCTCCACTTAACATCATGGGACATGGAGGCTGTCGAACAAGGGCTGCGAGTATGTACAATACACTCCTGCAATAAGCATTCACGGTGACGCTACGGCGACAACACCGTCAGATTTATGTCACTGTAAGAACATATTTTCAGGGAGTTTTATTTTATAAGTGTAAATTTGACAGTATTTTGTTGCAACATCATTGTTGTATAAACAAATGGTATGAAGGAGCCAGTGGTGTACACATTTCAGAATTAGCTTTGTCTTTTGGCCAGCAAGAGAATGTGGAAATTTAGCATAGAGGTCGCACGGATGACCAATGCTGTGCCAATGTCAGACAAATGAGCTGGCACTTCTGAAACTATGGTTTCAAATACAACGAAACAGTCAAATCACAATGGCTATAATAGACATTAATTTACAAGCAATATATTTTTAACGTGGGGTTTTTCTAACATTTAATTAAACATATTTAATTAATGATATTACTGTCGGAGCCATGCGAGACAACGTCTCATGGCACACGATATCGCGAGATGATGCACTTCAGGTCATGAGGGAAGGGGGAAAGCACGTGACAGGTGACATCATTGGCTCGATCGGCAAGGTTTATCATTTAAGTGCCAGATTGAATTGCCGCCTGGCGTCTTTTTAGAGGGTAGGTCCTGAATTGTGACAACTTTACCCTCGAGTTTTGGGTATTTTAGAATGGATCATCCGTACATGTTATGACCCCCTACTACAGACAAGACGGAAAGAACTAAAAGCATTAATGCATTCCCCATTCACGAGTGCCACACAGACCGAGTTGGTGCGCTTGCGTTTCCAGCAGTCCGGATTGAGGTGCTTCTGCTCATCCGCGAGCGCCTTTGCCTCCAGCTCGTAGACGAGCTTCTCCTCCGGTTTCATCCGCTTCCACCGCTCCCCGAGCATCACACTGACGGCCCTGTGAACCCGCCAACCCAATCGCACGCAGCATTCCGTATCAACCTCTTTACGGCAACTTTTCCTGCAAAGCGCGTTTTCATAACGCGAATTGGATACAATGCGATGAATGCATTGGGGAACGCATTTTTTTAGAACGCAGAATGCGAATTGGATATAATGCGAACGAGCGAGCGGAACTACGTCACACGAGAAGGAATAAGCGGTCGTACTGCTGCCATGGCGTAGCATCACACATGGCAGGCATAATGCTGGATGCTTCTAAATGCTACCCACGTGCCTCAGTCTTTGCTCAGCCTGCGTACGCATCTCACGTGTTATCGCGGACTGTACTTTACCGTACAGGGTTACGATGGTCCGACTTACGATATTTCGATCTTATGATGGCGATACGACAAAATTGCCATCAACAACCTAACATCGTTCAAGTATGCAGACGACGGACAGAATGTTGGCGAGTACAGTACAATATGATACGTTACGATACGTTCAATGCATGTATAATACGTAGCTTTAGTGATTTCATTTTAAGGTTACCACGATACGATATGTTCAATGCATGTTAAAAGTTTTTATAACAGATAGGATTGTTTCCTGAAAAAAATATCTATTCAATTTCAGTTCATATAGGTAGGCTAAGAATTTACCTTGTTTTTTTTACTTTACATTTTACTGTGCAATATAGTATTGTAATGAATAAATGCATACAGTATATAGTTTATACAGTATGGTACTGTAAATTGCTGTTTTGCTAAATTATCACCATTCTTTAAGACTTCTGGGTAGGCTAGGCCATCTTCGACTTACGATATTTTCGACTTACGATGTGCTCGTCGTAACGCATCTCCATCGCAAGTAGAGGACTACCTGTATATTATATTTACTTTGTAACGTGATTTTTCCTTAATGCGGTGTTCTTCAGGAACGCAACTACCGCGTTATAGAACAGACTATTCTCATTGCAATTTGAACACACAATGATACAACACACGTTGCCCCTTTCCAAAGCTCCGAGTAAGATAGACTTGGTTGCACACCCACGAATATTGCGCCATTTCCTTTGCCACTGACAGACGTGTTCCTGCACAGCCCTTTTACCCAGCAACCATTAGACGAGGGCCTCCATGCTGTGCGGACCACGGAGGTTATTTGAGAACACTTCATGCTGGCCAGTAACGGTTGGTGAGGCGGGGAGCAAAGACGTGGGAGCATTGTACGATTCAATAAACTTTGCTGTACCGCCCTCTACTGCCCACAACATAAACCTGCATCCTATAGCAATGTTTTTAGGTACGTGATAACCATTCCAGAAACACTCTTCAGGCTCAACACTGCTCTGCATCCTGCTCATTTGATCATAGGCGCCGACACAATATTACCAGGAGAGACACTTGTTATAAAATGAACCGGCTCGATGAAAACAAAATAGTCCGGTGTAAACTGCGCATTTCCCCATTAAACCACGTTAACAGCAGCCGCACAAACCTGTTGTCCTTGCCCGGGTACATCTTGGTGTATTCGACGCGGAAGCGTTTGGCGAACAGCATGAAGGCGTTCATTGGCCGCTTGTTCCGCATCGGCGTGTTCGGCGTCGCGGGGGCCGTGGGCCCGGCGGCGGCGCCGGGGCCCGAGCTGTGGCCGCCGAGTGACGCGCAGCGCTGGCGCGCCATGCTGCTCAGCACGTACACCGCCGACGAGTCCATGGGCGTGAAGTCGAAGCTGCGGCGCGGGTTAAGCGCAGAGCGTTAAGACGTCACCCTCATGTTCTTCACCGCGACATTCGTACGTGACATTCACGGTTAATTCTCTGCAATGCGAGCCTTCGTCACGAAGCTCTGTAAATTACGTTACGGTGAGAAAAACTTAACGCAATCTGGCGAGCCACTGCATTAAGGGAAGGGTTGTTCTTTTCATTCTGTCACGTTAACGATAATCGATGCATATTTAAAAAGTAAAATAAACAGTTTACCAACCCTAAACCCACGATGAGCAGCATGAATTATAATCAAACAAGCCCACTGACTAAGAGCTGTATATTTCTATGTATTTTTTGCATTGAATGGATTGTCACGTGTCCAATCACTTTCGAAGTGTCATACCATCTAAACGTTCTACAGTGCCATGGTTCGATCGTCACTAAAATCGAACTTTGTTCGATTATAATTTCCATGGCTATTGAAATCCACGTTAAATTCAATGAAACGCCGATAGTCGATTAACAACCAGAGTTAAGGGAGGAACATTTAATAGAGATTCAATCGTACAAAGCTACACGTATGCACAAAATATGCACATGTGTAGCTTAGCATGTGAGGTACGTACGCAAACGTACATAGCCATGCTTTGGCTACTAACACACGCGCTTCCATGCTCTAATGTAAAAAATGAATATAATGCTCTTTTTAATGCATTTAATTGACAATCTTGCCTAAACTCTGGAGAGATCGAAGCATGAACCGTGGTAAATTGTGGCATGTTTTGCAGCAATTGACTAAGGATTTTTTTTTTGCGTCATGAAATCAGATATTTCCCATCCCAGGCATAGCAATAAGTACCCTATTAGTCTCCTTGGAAATTTGTTTAAAAAAATACACTTCAGCCCACCACGTGTTAACAAGTGTAATATAAAAAAAAATACATTAGGACATGCAAGTTAAAACATTTCATGCACGTTCAATTTCATGTTCTAACTTTTGAATAAACAACTTGCTAATGCGTTGCAATGTGCATTTAAAGCTCATGCATAGGCATAGATTATATAATACTTTCCCACATGCGTTTGTCCCAATATATATAATACCAAACGAGGTGTTACACAACATCGCCTTGACCAGCAAGGATAATTCTTTTAGAGTTTTCTTTTATAAATTTGGCCAGTTCTCTCAGATAAGTCCCCAATAGCAATGCAACATAAAAAAAATTGTTGTTCATATTACGAGAGATATCATTCCCTCACCTCGTTACGGACTGACATTGCTTATGCAACAACATTTCCAAACTTAGTTGGAAAGAGTTTCAAAATATCACTTACCTGAAATCCTACAAAAAAAATCTCATTAACATTTCTACAAACCTTTTAAAAGCATCAAACACGCCCGAATCCGCGGAACTTTGAGCCAGAGGGTGGTCAGGAGGCAGGCAGACGTCTCTGACTTCCATGTCGCTGCAGGGTATGCCGTACTTTATTACCGTCAGGCTTGGGTGGAAGGATGCCCATCCTGCCGAGACCACGTGAACTCCATTAGAGCCAAATCATGGGAACCTTCTTGCCAGTATCAAAGTATGAAAAGTAAGAATAGGTTTAACCCTTTCATGTTTGTTTGTTTACATGTTCACCACAAATACGCGGCAGACTTGATGACTTGCAAAAGGTATCTATTCGGTGCTTGAACATCTTAACACCTCATAATAAACGTTTTTGGGTTAGATCGCATTATTTATAAATGTGTCGTAACCCTCCACCACCCGACACAGCCAATCAGTAAAAAAGTGTCGTGTTGACAAAAGACAAATAGTTCACTACTTTAGCCCACCGGTGTGTTGAAGAGTGAATCCACAACATTTACAGTTTTTGAGCAATTCGCCAGAATTCTGGCGAATTGCCCATGATGCTGGATGTAATTACCAGCTGATTGGCCGTGTCGAGTGGTGGAGGGTCACGACACATTTATAAATAACGCGATCTAACCCAAAAACGTTTATTATGAATAATATTGGTCACGAAAGCCTACGTGTTAATCTTAACACCTGTTTTATTGCCAGAAAGGGTAAAACCTATTCTTATTTTTCATCCATGAAAGCCATTACCAAGCTATTCCTTGTTAATATTGAATATTGCAATAAAAAATAGCTTGCAAACGTACTTCATTTTTAAACCACAAACTGCAACACGCCTAAGTTAATACAAAATATAATTACGTAAAAAACACAGGACCTCTCGAGGTGAGATAACATCGTTGTCTGGTTTGCGCCAATATCAAATTACCCAAGGCATACAGGATCGTACAATTTCACAGCGTTTTTAAGAGGGAATACTATGACCCCTAAAAGCCACGCACCTTTCTTCTTTACAAAAAACGGGTGATCCAGGAAGCAATCTGCAGTGAGTTTGGGCTGATCGTGCTTGCCAGGGTCAAAGGACAACCTCATGAGGGACTGTCCACTGGAAAGAAACTCCTCCCGACTGATGAGTGTCAGACCATCAACCCCGTAATTCAAAATCTGCAAAAATATAACAACCGACATGAGCTGAAAAGTGTAATATCTTGCATCAATTATCAGCACCATTTTTATTTGCTAAAATACTCAAAAGTCCATTGTTGTTTTTTTTCTCATCCGTCTTAAACAGTTCATGGCATACGTATAAACCACTCTCAATCATACAATTACACACCCATTGAGAAGGCAATTAACGAGATTAAAGCAGTTCGAGGAAAAACAATGTCTCCGCTGTATAAACAGCAGCACGTGGATTACGTAACAGGGAATGCTCAAAAGGAATGCTGTTGCGTAGGGAAGGGGTGGTCGTACAAGCTTTGCTCTTCCTGCACGCTGGCAGTGCGGTTTTCCATTGAGACGCCCCGCCTCTTCCTGCCTGGCCACCTCCTCCACACTCTGCCACTCGGCCTTGGGCCCCACGTGGAATATTACCTTCGTTTCTGACAGATGCGCAAGCAGGATTCAATGAAGCGCATGTAAAAAAAAAACACATCAAAATGGGTCATCAGTTTGAAGCTCTAAAAACTAATTATCAGTAGATTACAATTTTGCTGCACTTGCTTTTCCCACAAAATTTGCTGTCGAGATATAGCATCAAAATTATGGGTTTTTACAATTGTGCATGTCGACGACTCAAAATGGGAGTGGCCAAATGTACGCGGTGTTTAGTGGCAACACAAACTTCAATGTAATGCTGTGGCCGTGACTCACCTTTAAGGAAACAGTGCCAAGCGGTGGTAGGCCATGTGTGAGACCATCCCAGCTCATCATCATCCGATATCGAGGAGCGAGGAGAGATTGAGATCAAGCCAGGCTCTGGATCCTCTCCAGACTGAATGGCAAAAAGTACACTCGGTATAACAAGCACCTCGTGCTATATATATAGCAATCAACTGTGTTAAAACATCAGTTTAACACGTAGGCTTTCGCGACCAATATTATTCATAATAAACGTTTTTGGGTTAGATCGCGTTATTTATAAATGTGTCGTAACCCTCCACCACCCGACACGGCCAATCAGTAAAAAAGTGTCGCGTTGACAAAAGACAAATAGTTCACTACTTTAGCCCACCGTTGTATTGAAGAGTGACACTTTTTTACCGATTGGCCGTGTCAGGTGGTGGAGGGTTATGACACATTTATAAATAACACAATCTAACCCAAAAACGTTTATTATGTGTTAAAAGATTGTTATTTTTTTATTCTATTTTACATGAGCACTAAGATAATGATGCTAAAATGTAAGCAATTGAGTACCTGCTCCATTTTGACACTGTGCCGCCGGGCAGGGGTAGACAAATGGTGAAGAGTTAAAGGTGGAGGTCGAGCGTACGAGTGCAAGTTCTGACTGCTCACATGGGAGACAGGCTGGGACCTGGGGAAAGCCAAGACGCACGCACATCACGACATTTAAAATCAAACTTAACAGCTTCATAGACAAAACGTGACATTACATGTATGCAAAATTAAATACATTAGGCATTTAATGATGCAATTCAGAGATTAAAATTAACACTTACGCTAATGGTAAATGCAGTGAATCATGCATATCAGAATTATATGCAATTTACGCAAATTCAATAATTATCTGTACACATTTAGACAGAGCGAACAAAACTGTACAAACATGGAGAATAAAAATCCAACAGATCCGTTTATTCTTGGATCGAACAATGGTGACAATTAATCGAAGCACTTAAGAAAGGTGTTTAATCATCTAAATATATAGCATGCTACAAATGAACAATTGCTCTGTTTCGTCACTGCACCTGCACATGGACGTGCTCTGTAGAAGCGGGCTCTGGGGACCGGTGGCTATGTTTGCCAGCTCCGTCAGCCAGTTTGTGCCACTGCCTCCACTTCCGCAGGGCTGTGCCACCGAGTCCGGGCCGTGAACGGCCTTCGCGAGACAGGGCCCGGACGCGTTGTTCACAAAGCACTCCGTTATCGTGACGGAGGGGTGCATCCCTTGTGACAACGATGACGACGAGCGCGCAATGAAGCAGTGCGCGATCTCTGACGCCGTGGTGACTATTTCACAGTGAGAGACGCCCGAGTCGAGGGGAAATGCTGCCGGCACGGTCCTGCTCTCTCTTGCCTCCTGTAGCTCAGGCAAGTCGTCTTGAGGATACAAAACAAGCATCAATAGTTTAGACGTTTAATGACGACAGGTTTGAAACATTGTTTCACAGCACTCAGATTCATTACATTGTTCGTAGTTTGCCATGTCCAACGTTTAACTTCACGTGCTACGAGCGTCTGCAGGAACAGATTGTTAAAGAAATTCAGTTCAGAACTGATTTAGTTCCTAAAGGAACTCCCAGCACGTGGAACAAATTGTTGGACATCATAACATGTGGTACAACCCGAAAACCCATTGGAGAGCCATACAGTGCAACCACAAAACCTAGTCGTATAACATCATTAAACTAATTTCTTTTGTGTTTATTGTCCTTCCACGTACCTCCGATTAACGAAAGAAGTTCAACGTACATATACATATGCTATATTTATAGTACATACTGGCCACCTTCTGGTTTAAATTATTTAAGTGGATACAAGCTCACCGTAAGGCTTTACAACTGGTATTAAGCGCTACTTAAGAATTGCAGAAGCCTTTGACGAAGTCACCTGGAATGAACCCGATATAGTCAGGTCGCAGAACATCAGCAGTAAAGAGCTTAAAAAGGTGACCCCCATGCATAACACAGGTGTTGCAGGCTGGTGCTGGGCTAAGTAGTCAACAAATGGCACTGCAGCAAAATGAATTTTGCAATGTGTCATGCTGCCACGTCGCAAAATAAATTTTGCAATGTGTCATGCTGCCACGTCTATGCTCCCCATCAATCTGCACTGATAAAACAACGCACGATCCAAATATCCCCACAACTTGCACAGTGGGGATGCATCCAGCAGTGGATTGACAAAAGTATTGTACATGTGCAAGAATTGTGAAAAAGGCACATTACAGCTGTCAATCTTGATCTCTCAGCTCCTGGACAAAGCATTGTTGATGAATTAAGAATTCCCACAATTGCTGCTAATGGTAAATAGGATGTATTCGCCCAGTCCATGATACCATACCATGACCTTGCATGTCTGGCTGTGAGCCAACACACTTGCCCGAGACTCCCTCGACTAACAGTCCTGCCGACTCAACACGTTTCATGTCTCTGTGGCGACTGCTGTATACTCGACTACTTTCCAACACGTGCTCAGTGTTGTGTAAGTTGAGATGGCTATGAAAAACACTGAATATTGGCTTTTAACACGTACGGAGCCAGAGACGTTCTACATACATACTTCGTGAAAAGAAAATCACTTTTTATTTTTCTTAGCCTGCATTTTTGTTGTTAGGACAAAAATGTGAGAGAATGATTTTTTTAATATATGCATAATATAAAAAGTAATTGTGTCCTCTGTATATTATGTTACTGCATTCCACAACTTAATGGCAAAAGCTTTCACTGAATATATTTGCAGTGTTTGGGTTTCCCAGGTCTGTTTGTCAGATGACCTGCTGAACTTGAACCCTAGAGATCAGTGCAAACATCCCTTGCATATGGCTGCCACATGGCTGACTTAAGTTTGTACAATTCTTAAAAGCAAACTAGTGTGGATAGCAAAATCAGGAACCGCGCTCTTTTTATTTATTAGTAATGTATAAGCAGACTTAAGTCTGCAACAATCCATAGGTGATGACGAAGCATTAACAAATTGGAAATTAACGTGCAATGTCAAGCTTTAAAACTCAAGTGCACTATTTGGTGCATGCGTTGTAGTCGAAATACTTAGGAGAGGCTAGAATGGATGTTAAGCGAGTCAGCTGTGTTGCGTGTCCCTTAAAATGGCCTCAAGGCACGTCACAGCAACTGTGATGAGTGTTCAGCACACTTTCATTGGGGAAAAACTGGACTTTGTTTTCGAGAAGTGCATTTGCATTGATCCACTGGCCTTCTGTTCGTTTCAGTCTTTCCATTACGGTGTTGACATAGATAATAAAAAGTGTTATTAAAACAAAACCTTTGACAATAAGGGTGGCTCAAAGTTGATTATAAACTCATCAACTTCCATGTGCTTTTTGACTCGCAACGCAAGGGACTCCTGAACAAAACTCACCGTATTCCACTCCAAACTCTTCTGTCCGATGACACTCGACGTTGGGAGAGCATGGGCTAAGGCACTCATCGCATCGCAACATCTCGTACGAGCTGTCCGAGACCGATTTGCTTCTGGATTTCGTTCCAGACTCTGGGACCACGCGAACTTCTTGTAGCATGTTGGCAGAAGGATTCGCCTTGCTGGCTCGCCCGGCCACCGGGCGTTTGAGTCGCAGCGACTGTATATAGGGGGGGGGGGCAGACGGCAGAGTATTTTATGGTTTGCTTGAGGTCAAGCTTAACATAAACTAAAGTCAGCGGTCAGTCTTATCGAACGCACGACGGCAGCCCGACTGACCACTATCCAAACGTGACATGTCAATAAGTCCTGCGACAGGTCTAGTGTAGTGCAAACACACATCTATACGCAGCACGCCAATGGCATTCAACTGTCTGTTCAAGTGTCCCAACGTATTGTGTTACAAAACAAAAACCCCAGGATAGTTCTGTAGAAAATTATAAAAGGATTGCAAAATCGCTCCGCTCCAAACAAAATGGACACGTTGCTTGGAAGGTTTCATTGCAATCGATTCCGATCGATATTTCTGAAACTTATTTCATTGTTACTCAAGTGTTGCTTTCTGTTCGCGTTCATTGTTTTGATATGCGGACGATTCTTTTTTTTCTAATACTTTAACGTATCGTTGTTGTGGAAATTTCATGTATTCCTTGTCATTGTGATGCAGGTCCCCTTTTTAAAAATATACGTTTTGGTAGCAAGTCTCTCAGCTGCTTAAATGTTTTAAATTCTTTTATAGTATTGCGCCAAATTGTACTCTAACGCAGTACTAGGCTAGCTACACTGTACGGAATGTATGGATTATTTTGCAAACGTAATTACTACGTTAGTGAGCCCCATTATTGCAACATGGCAATGGTCGGTCGATCAGAAGATAGAAGCAACAGCAGCTTTAAAACCCACACATTCTCGCAAGCCTCGGCTGGTACGCGTATAAATTAAAACGCTGCGTTAAAACTCCTCGTTTTAAAACAGCTGCGCGAAATGTCAATGAATCAAATAGGTTATCGACACATACCACACGCACCAAAATAATGTAATTTGTCTTGCAAATCCCAAGCAGTTAGTTAATAAAAAACGTTTAACGGTAAACTGCCACTACAAACTAAGCCCCATCTCTTTCATAAGTACAACTAAAAACAAGTACTGTAACCCATCGAGAGCTATAAGCCAGGGTTATAAACAAGTTTTATGAACATTGCAGATATACACGTCGGCTTGAATACAAAAACGTGGAAATCGTCGCTTAAAATGTTAAAAAAAAATGCAATTATATATTTTACTGGCGTCTCTGTGAAAAGCCAACAACATGGTCCCCAACAATGACAATCGACCACCAAAAAATATATAAAGATATAGAATGACCTCCCACTCATAGCGACTCACGATGACTTCACATACGCCTTTTAAATAAAAACACAACACTTCCATTCTACGTCCCCAGTGGCTATTGAGCCAGTCGTCCATTTCAAGTTAACCGCACGTCTTCGTCACCAGCTACGAATTTAAAACCCACAAAGTGCTGCTTGCCGATGATGATGATGCTGCTGCTGATGATGATGTCCTTTGCCCAACTTAGCACGCACCCCTCCTCTAGCCTGCGATGGACAATTCCGACACATCGACAACACTGACCCCCACCGCTCGCTTTGTTGTGGCGCCGCGTTCAGTTCAACTTTTAAGGACAAACTCCAAACGACACTCGCGCGCGTGTGGCGGTGGTGGTGGCGGTGTTGTTGTCTTAACACGTAAACAAGAAGTGAGTGGACAGTGAACGAAGCGGACAGGAGTAGGGCGAGCGAGCGAGAGAGGAGGAGGGGGGGGCGCCCTGCGGCCATTTTAGCCGTCTCCTCCAGAGCGTTTCGTCAACACAACGCGGCGGCAGCGGCAACAAAGAGGGCCCAAAAACCCACTCGGACACGACAAGCCTCGGGGTGTGTGGGGGGGGAGGACTCCCTTCACCCACCGACGCAGCGGAGGATCATCGTCACGGCCAACAGCAGCAGTAGCAGCAGCAGCAAGAACACGAGACAGCCAAGCGCTGTCAACAACAACAAAACTACGAAACTACGAACCTCACGACGACGGTGGCGGCGACTCGCCGTCCGAGTTTTAGGGGCAAGCGGTGGCAGCAGCGAATCACAACAAGAAGTCTCGTGTCAATGAATGGGGCGAGTGGAGGGGAGGGTGTGGGGGGGGTAGGTGAGGGG
>CM025664.2:8319053-8338726 GCA_014621495.2 Entosphenus tridentatus
ACTTCAAGGACAGTGCACATTATCAGAGTTATGTCTTTTGTTTGTATTATGACTGCAGGTATTGCGGTCTATGCAAACATGACTCTTAGTAAAAAGGTGTCAGTTTTGTTGCCAGATAGAAGGGCAAAAAAACAATTATCACGGCCCTGGAGTTATTAAATAGGGGGCCTCATGTCAAATTCCTCTCCCTCTTCGAAACCCAGTGCCTGGGCCACCCTCCTGCCCTTGTGCAGCTGCAACTGCCCGCACTCCACCCCGTAGCTCCTCCACTGGGTCGTTGCTTGTCGGTCACGTTTCCACTCGACAGCGCACAATACGCTGATGTGACTGTGATTAACAAAAAACATTTAAATGGGTAATTTCAAAAGGTACGCGAGGTGACCTACTTCTGTACTGCACACGTTTCTCTTGAGGTGTACGTAGTTTATTGAAGCCTAGTCGGTTGATATGAATGGGCTCTAGCAGGGCCCAGATGCAAACACGGACACAAAGTGAAAATTGCGACGACACTAGGTGAAATGCAGTCAATCTCAGCCAAGCCTTTTTCTCTGTTTGCACGTTAAATCCAAAACGTCCATGGCTGCAAGGTGTGAACTGTGGTTCAAGCCTCAGTGGAACACGTTATTAGATGTGTAAAACAGTGTATCTCACGGGTGGGTGGGAGATGCCCAGAAAATGAACGCTACATTTTCCAGTTGGGCTATTGCACTGGGATTTCGCACTAGAATACTGTATACGCTACGGGTACATTAGATGTTTTAATTTGAATTTCAATTGTCTTCACCGTTCCCCGGGAATTGGTGTCTAGAAGCTACAGCAGTGGAATGTTTTCTCAACACAGCACTGTAATGTATTTGGATTAAAAACTGTTTTGCCATTGAAGAATGCGTGGATTGTAAGGATGGACAGAGATGCAATGCTTTCTGCACGTCTGTCGATAGGCATGTAACAACGCATCAATTCATCGGTTAAAATTGAGTCTTAACATTTACAATTACCGTATTTATGATGTGTGCAACTTAAATCATAATGGGGCAGTTCGGCTCATGGGAGTGTACATAATTAAAGTACATAGACAGGAAAAAATAGTGAAACCATACAAATGAGGCAGTAAAAGCAAGACAAAAACTATTTAGTTATTCTTGTGACAAGTCACGGAATTAAGGTGGGGGTGGACAGGGAGCAAATAATTACATGCCTATGTGCAGTCATGCACATCTCCATTAATGGTTTGAGCCAGTGGTGGAAGTTCCACATTCCTATGCCACTACGCAGTCCATTCAATGACAAATGTATACTCAGACCAAATTCGTATACATCACAGTATTGTGCTCATATGCATACATATGACTGTGCATGACGGTTATTTTAATATCCCTCTGGAAATATAAACTATGATACTGTGTTTTGGTGATATGCAAATTCGTATGTCCTCATGCAGTTTAGCTGTCTGTCTTCTGATGCTACCTTTTAAGTACAATTCTCACTAAATTGTACAGCACTGGTCCATGTGGCAAGCCATTGATAATGGCGGTGATTTGATTCTTTCCCTATGGAGCGATGAAGGGACGTATATACAAACATGATTTTTTTTATCTGTTTAGATTTCAGCATATTTAGCTGAACGTTGCATGTGACGCTGGAAGTGGCAAACTTAACGTGAATTTCGGCCCAAGGTTCAGAGGTCGCCGTAACATGGATTTGGATGATGAGATCGAGAGCCATAGACCACACACCATAGCAGTACCAGACACACGGCGACACCAGAGTACAGTACTTACACAAAAGGAAACACATTGTCAATGGATGATGACCCACATTTGGCAATGCGTAGCGAATTTCATATCTATCACTTCTAACATACTGCTTTAAAAAAAGACACAATAAACCATCATTGCAAACTGATTGTCCTAATGCTAATTTCATACAGTACAAAACCAAAGTCTAACTGGGGACATGTCAGACAGTTTATGCATTTTACTTAATGCAAACGGATCATCTTGTGCTGTAACAATACATTTACTTAATTTTACCATTAACGTGTCATTTATGAATGGCGCGGCCAAATTTAGCATTGGGTGCATGTCCTGGTGTATAATTTCAGAACCAAACATGATCTCTTCATACGTGTCCACTTATAAAACAATGCAGTCCGTTTTAAAATAAACAAAACCCGATCATTTTGACGCAATTCCTATACTTGCACGTTGGCTACGAATACTGTGGAGCCTTTAGGTGGAAACTTATCCACATTGTAAGTTCCAGGTTAAGGCGAGTGTGTTCACAATGCTGCCTTCTTGCACATTGCCTTCTAGACGGTGATAGTTAACAACGATGAATCACAACACCACCGTCAAAATTGTGGAGCCTTGCTAACTGTGCTTTTATAAACAATTGGCACTTAAAATATATTGTTCGGGATAATTTTTGACGAAGTACATTTCACATGTACCACTGCGTCGGTGTTAGCCGTTGTGCTGTGTGGCTCTCCGATGTGTTGTCGGGTTGTAACGCGTGCGAGTTCGGCATGATGTCCGACGTTTCGCACCACGTCCTGGAAACGTAATCAATTCAGTTCATGTAGAACTCTCAGCGCTTGGAGGAAAACGTCGGACAGGCGGTACGACCCAAACACAGAGAGCAGATTTCACACACGTAACCAATGGTGTGTGTGTATATTAAGCCTCACCATTTCAACAAGAGGTTCCAACTTGAAAAGGTATCTACTGCAAATTAATTCAAATTACTGTCCCCTGACCTCGCATAAGTGACATTTACAAGTCTGGTGGGAGTTTAAAACGTTATATTCTGGTTGGATGATTCTTCAGTAAAAAACAACTGACTTGACCGGCATGTGATGCGGTTCATGTTTATTAACCCACCTCAAAGTGAGACAAATACAAATTATAACACAAAACTAATCAACAGTGGAGCAGCGATGTTCGCAGCACCGTTCATATAAAGTCACAGATTTTAAAAAAACACACGCAACTTAGAACTTGGGCTTTGCTCCTTCACATTGCTTTAGGTGCTCATCTAATCAGAGAACCCTCATTACGAGGTTTGATGATAACCCCTATGCAAAGCAGGACACTCAATAGCCATTGCCGCACACCCGCAATGAGACGTATGGCTGGTGCAGAAGCACAGACGTGTGATATTAACTTTGGAGTGTTCAATTTTATGCAGGATAGGCGAGGACACTCACATGTCCCTTCTCCCGTCCTTTTCCCCACCTCCCAGCACCACTCTCACCCCCCCCCTCCCCACCCAATACCAACCCGCAGGCCCCTTCATTCACCCACCATGGTAGGGCCAGGCCAGAGAAGAGGGAAGTTGAACACTGAGGAATGGCCTGAAGGTCGGACGTGTCACAGGTCAGGGTCGGTCAGGTCAACGCTCTCTCCAAACAAGGCCACCAGCTGCCCCTTGTAGTGCTCAATGTTCCGTTTCATGATGTCCATGCAGGGGCCCAACAGACGCTCAAAGGCCTGCACGTCCATCACTGCGCGAGAGAAGAGAAGGCAACACACCCCGTCTCTGTCAAAGCGAACCTATATATGGTGCTCATGCGAATCTCCAGGCCACCTCGGAGGGGGAGGTGGTGGGGGGGGGAATGTTTACGGTTGTCGGCATCAACGTCATCGTTGTCGTAATTATCATTAATTCTCTATCTGCTGCCAGATGAAAGACTCCTGTTTGGGTGCCATTGCCTCTGATCTAATGCAGCTGCGGCGTGCCTCTCACTTACGGGTACGCTGATATATTCTGATTCGCAATCGGCTTGAGATTTGAAAAGATTAAACAAACTGCCTGGGCACGTAAATGAAAAGAACAAACTGAAATGATGTAAACAGCGGCTACGTCAACCTGTACAAGTAGAGGTGCATGTTTTGGCATGTTTTTCAAATCGAGGCTTTTTGGCTATTTAACGATGAAGTGGAACAAAACCAGGCCCTTCAGTGGACGCTCTAAAGAGCCCCTTGCCAAAACTATACAATGAACATTTTTTTATTTTACCAGGTAAGGCCCACTGAGCTATATCGCTCTTGTTCAGAAGCGACCTGGCCGCAATTGATAACGCAACAAAGTGGCTTATCACGTGGAAATTCATAGCCACCAAATAGTCTGAACGCGTATTTCTAAATGTGGAGGGGAAAAACTGGAGGACCCGGAGAAAAATCGCGACCACGGCGAGAGAGAGACATGCAAACTCCAAATATACAGGCGTCATGGTCGGGATCGAACCCAAGACCTCCTGTATACCCAGCAACATAGTTGGAAGACAACACGAAACAGTACAATTTAGATGTATATACTGCGGTGTCTAAATGAGACTGCATTGCAAGAATTAAAATGTCTTTACCCTTTCTGGCATAAATACAAGTGTTCAGATGTTTAAACACCAAATAGTCACCTACTGCAAGGAATTAAGTCTGAGTAAACCAAACAAACTTGTGGTAAAAAAAATGCGAACAAAATATGCTTTGATAATTAGACATGCACTGTCCTTGAAACTGATTGGTCTGCATGAAAGACAGCCTCTTCTATGGCTTTGCTTCACCAGTATGAGACCAAAGGCTGCCAAAAGGCAAACAGTACGAGGGCAATGCAAACACCAAAGTATGAATAGCTCGGGTGAAGCATTTATCACTATTATTATGGAACGGTCAAACACACTGATATCATCTTAGCTAGTTTTCTCCCTCCTTCGTTTGTAACTGAAAATGCAAGCATGTTCCAATAAACCATTGTATGATTTGAATGAGAATGTGTTTAATTGTTTAAATTCAAACATGTGCCATGTGACTCCGATATACATTATAGATCAGAATTTTGGGAAATTGTAGTTCATATAATCGTCTAAATATGCCTGTGACCACAGCATCCTGGAATACACTGATCTTGTTAGATATTGGAGGCTAGGCAGGACTGAGCCCACCAAGGCTTTGCCAGGTGCTGGAGGTGTGTGGCTGCGAGGTGGCCGGGAGATGTTGGTGCTGAGTGTCGTCCCCTCATGCGTGGTGGGTTTTTTTCCTTGCCAGGTCCTCTGGTTTTCCTCCAAACATGCAAAATTAGTCGCTAATGACATTGGCAGGACCATCCTAATAAAAGAATCTTTAGATTCAACGTGCTTCCTGCGATACATAATTCGCATCACTATTATTGTTATGTTAGTGTCCGAACATTCAAAATAATCGGCATTAAGGTAAATAACCCTTTCTGACAAAGCCTATTCTTTGTTTTCATAATTTTGATACTGGAAGAAAAAATGTCCGATAGGAACATATTATTATAACTAACTTGTGTGCCCGTCCAATGACGGGTGTATATTGCAGTAAATCTGAAATATTCAACAGAAAAATTGTTCAGCTCATGATTATTAATGAGGGGGGGGGTTGCTCCATGTGGAGTGACGTCACCTGCTAACGGTTATTGGGGAGGGGTGCGGCATGTGGAGTGACGTCACCCACTTGTGATTATTAATGAGGGGAGGGGTGCGGTATGTGGAGTGCGCGACCTTCTTGCGCGTTCGTGTAAATTTCCACGTGGTCATGAATATTAATGAAGGGGGGGGGCTCTTTTGCAGTGACGTCACGCACGTCACTTTCTGTAAATAAACGTCATATTTGAAGCGGCTTGTGCGTAATACATTTTTTTATTTAGCTCGACCTTCCTCTGCATTAGTGTAAAAATCTACCCACTCATGAATATTAATGAGGGGGGTGGGCCTGTGGAGTGACGTCACGCGGGGAGATGGGCCTCATGTGGAGTGACGTCACGCGCGGTACAGACAGACATTTGTGGGTGATTATAGTAGGTAATTACATACCATTATGGATTACATACCATGTTCATATTTCAAAGAGTCACCTCTTTGGATTGTATGCAACAATCTGTGCAAACATTGTAATGCAAACAGATGAGGCTTTGGAAGAATACGGTGACGCACATCTGGGTTATATATAGACTGTGAAGAATATTGCGAAGCACCTCTGCGGGGAATAAATATGAAGCCCACTGTATTGGACGTTACTTAAATATTTCTCGGAAGAACTTGGGAAGGTCTTGCAGTGTGTTCGGCTGAATATGTAATTTTCACAAAATAGGTCGTCACGTCAGTTTGCATGGTGTACAGATGTGATTATCCGGTGTTTTTTGTAGTGGTTAGGAAAGCCATTGTATTTATAGACTCATAATGGAAGAGGTTCAAGTGCTTGTGTCATGTGGTGTAATGGCACGATATTTGAAAGTGCAAGTTGATACTGTATATCTAAACATCTTAGGTGGTCAAATGGCAGAGGTCTAATGTGGTTATAATTAAAAACTTCCAGGTTACAATATTCATGTAAGCCCTATTTGAAATTTTATTTGCACAAATGTAAACAAATTAGCTTCAATTCTTGCCCCAAAAAGCTGTACCTTTCCAGATCACAGTTGGTAGTAAATCCCATGGCATAATTGGCAAGTCTGTCACTCTCTGTCAATGCAAAATTTTCACAACATACCCAGCATTTCTTCAAATGCATCTATTCATTATTAATGTACTATAAACACTGTGGTGGAGTAGTGGTCCAGCGGTTAGGACACTGCCACAGCTAATTTATCAGGATCGAGCGATATCTGAACCAGTCCTGTGCATATCTCTCACAAAACCACATTAACTAGAATGGTGAAACATTTCAAAATAACCCCCCCCCCATGGCCCTTCCGGATGTGTGGAGGCCTTCATCCAGCAGTGGATCGATAGAGGTCTGTAAACTATAATGTTTACAGAACTCTATAATCATGTTTTAATGATTTTTAAAATATATATAAATACTCTTCCTTTAACCTTGAACAAAAAAGCAACATATGCGTAAACTTGCCTATTTCTAAACGAAAACACAAGCACATAAATATTGTTTTTTTTGTGTGTGTTTAGTTTGTTGTCCTTCGCCCGTATCTCCGATGAGCACGGTTGGCTATGTACGGTGCGAAAGAAGTTCAACATACATACATACACGTTATGATAATCAACACCAGAAACGGCACAACATAAATCCCAATTCTTGCCCACAGTGTGGCCGATGCTTCCGCTCAAGGGCTGGGCCTCTCATCCCACCGGGGCGCAATGAAATTATGCTGATAGCTGTTCTCCGCAGCCATCCTCGTTCGCGATGGACAGCCAGAGAAGAAGAATAATGGATATCAGAAAACTAAAGTAAAACTATTTTTTATTCTACCAGGTAAGGCCGACTGAGCTATATATAGCTCTTTTTCAAAAGTCACCTGGCCACAAATGATAGCTCAACAATGTGACCTATCACGTGGAAATTTATAGCAGCAGCCAAATACTCTAAACACATGACGTCGATTCTAAATGTGGAGGGAAAAACCTGATGACGATTGCTTGTGTTGCAGTCGAAACGTCGTGAGAATTTAATGGTTTTATATTTTTACTATTTTATTGTTTCCCTTCTACGTGACTTTACCGAAAGAACCAAGAATACGACGAGGTAGTTAATGTCTCGCCACCGCGCGGCGCCCTCAACAGCCAGCGACTAGACTCACCGGCGCACTTGACTTCCCCGACGGCGTAAGCCGAGGCGGCGCGCGGCTTGTTGGTGACGAGCGCCAGCTCGCCGAAGTAGTGGCCGCGCGTGCACCGCGTGATCTCCACCTCCCGCGGGTCCATCTCCGCCACCGACTGCCGCGGGCGTTTCAGACGGAGGCACGCAGAGCAAATTGAAATCACGCATTCTTATTATTAATACGCACGGCCTAGAGTTAAGTCAGCGATGTTTCTACTTTGATGCCGAGGTTGGCGAGTGAGCCAGTGGATGAGCGCAGGAGTGGCCTCGTGGTGAATGTCTGAATTGCTGCCGGTGAACGATCGAAGGGGGTATTGGCATCACTATGTGCGGTCAGCGGTTTGAGATATCGCCTCACGTGGAGATTTATAGACTTACAAAGAGATCTATAGACTTACGTGAAGACCGTTGACTTCTCAGGATTATTTATGTTATTGTCAAGGTTGGCGAGTGAGCCAGTGGACGGCTTGTGGTGAATGATTGAAGCCGGCAGTAGCTTTACTCTTGTGGTCCATGATTTTAAATTGGAGACCACAGTCACCAATCCATTGCTGAAGGAGATATCTGTATCTGCTGTGAAATGTTCTGATGTGCAAAATTAGTTTTTACGCAATATTGTGTCTTGCAGTGACAAGCTTCTATTGTTTAGAAAGGCCTTTACCAATAACATCAGGTAAACCAGCAGTATTTGTTTAATGCTCTGCTCATGGGTTTCCTAGAAAATCGAAATTGTGCTAAAACAAATTCTGCTGATTAACATAGGGCTAGAAGGCCAAGAGGCTGGTATAATGAAAACATTTTATAATTAAAGATATGGAAATTAAGCCACTATTTGATGAGTTAACATATTAAACGTTCCTTCAATGCCTACAGGAGAGTAATGGGCAACGAGTTTTTGACAATCAATGAGGAAATACACATTCACCGAGGCAGGCGAGTGGATGCCAGAAACCAGATGCGACTTTTGTCTAAGAGCAGAGGAATGCTACACAGATTGAGATTCCCCAGTGAATGTGTCATGCTACCCGGCCAAAACAAATATCAGCTGTGCTCAACATGTTTTGCATTATGATGACAATATGAACAATTATTGTACCCTATAATTAAAGTATCGGTGTGAGAATGAGTTAAAAAAAATAAAACTGTCCCGTCTGGAACTGCAAACATACGTAAAAAAAAATCACGTCATATTCAGGAACAACTTTATTAGAGACACCACAGAACTACTCTCCGTGCTGAGAGGCATAGGTTGGTGGTTAGGTCCATGCCAAATTTATGATATCAGACACAAGCTGTCCTCCTGTGCCCATCAATAGAAGGTCCCAACATATCCTAAATATTACCATATTGAAATAGAATACAAGTCCAGTGAATTGTATTTCCGTCACATCCTAGCGGTGTGCTGCAACGTGCTAAATCAGGCACGCGTTTGACGCGCGAGTGTTGTTCTTACCTTCCTCCGCATTGCAATTCTCACTTCCCCGGACTCGACGAGGTAAAAACAGTCAGCTTTTTCTCCCTGGCGGCAAAGATGAAAGCTAAAATTGGTTTTGCGAAACAATTAAAAAGAAGTACAGAAACCTAACACTTTGGCAGCGGGGTTAAAAGGTTAAAGGAACGGACATGCAAAGCAACCGATAAATAAAGGTCATAAAAGTTCAGTGTTTTGCCAGCTCGTGGAAATGTTTACGTGACAATTTAAAAGTGCGGCGGCTCCTTTTTTAGTCGTGAATTGCGTGCAAGCCGACATTTTCAATGCGGCCTGCATATATTTTTTCACGAAATACGGTTTCACGAGATTTCTGCGACGGGTCACCTGAGCAATGATCCGCTCGGAATCTTGAAAGCTTTTCGACGCGATCACGTCGACGACCTTTAACCTCTCAGAAAACTGTTGGCGAGAAAGACAAAATGAGGTGTTGTTACGTGTGCGTCTTGGCTCGGATTGTATAGTCGTTACTTTACAAATGTATGTACGTGTGTAGTGAATGTGCAGTCGTAAAAGGTGAGTGCTGGTGATTTCATTTTACTACTGTACTCACATCAAGCGACTTTAGTAGAGGTACTGTTTCAATGAAGCATTCGTACATTTTTCGTTTCTTTGCTGCATTTTTTACGATGATCCGTCTGAAGGTAAGGCGATCCTGGCCACAGAACGAACAGAAAATAATACAGACGTTACTTTAACTTGCTTTTGTTTTTTAAATTATTATTTATACATTCCCACAATTGTTTTACCGATTGTTCTATCGGTGTCACGTCACGAGGAAGAAGATCCCATTCGGTTCTTTCACAGAGCAGTGCAACCCTCAGTGTGAGAGAACGGCACACGGAATTGGATGTCAGAGAACTACTTTTGAGCTGCCTTCAAGTGACCTCTTCTCCACACTTGGAGGAACTGCACCTGTCTGTCCACCCTGCTACAGATTAATGTTCGTCTCAAATCAAAAGAAACATTAGTAATTCTAAGACTTGGGATTTAGCCAAATTAAGTGGAAAAAAACGAATCTTAATATGATGGGGCTCTTTCTGCGCAGTCCATTAGTGACTAGGCTAAGACCCCTGAACTCACTAAACTCCTGGCTGTCGCCTGATGAGGCTGGTTGTAATTACCGGTTAAACGTCATACTCGAATTGTAACTGTTGTGGGCTTACTATCAAACACACCGGTGTGCTGTACTAGTAACTAATTGGCATATTTTGTTAACGTGACAAATGTTACTAATTGGCTGTGTCGGGCGGTGGTGGTGTTTAACGACACATTTATATTTACGCGATCTAATAAAAAAAAACCCACTCTATTATGGATAAACTTGAAGACCGAGATTAATCAAAGGCAGCTGTGTGGCTTTGAACCCAGGGGTCTCAGTGGTGTCAGCTCAGCCCTTCGACCTCTGAGCCACCCAGCCACCTCTGGATTTATTTACTTTCAATGACCTTATTTAAGCATGATTTTATTTTCTCCTGAATTATGTCATTAAAACACCCACAACGTGGCTGGGCGAACTGACACAGTGTGCGCAGTTGCAGTGTTATGAAGTCATAAAGCTTACGTTAACATTTCTTGTTTACAATTAACCTAACAAATCGTTCCACTCGTTATGGAAAATAATCAAACCTTTCAGTAAAAACAACAACAAGTCAATATTTGTTTAGTTTACTTTGCATGGTGATTTGGACTTAGGTACTAATTTGTGTGCATTTCAGAATCTTTTTGTCAATGCTGTTTACCGTTTACAATGTTTAATTCTCAATGTTATATCGAAGCACACAAGAACCCTCTTTTATGATGTTTGCTGTTCACATGGTTAGCTATGCATGTGTAACTGTTGCACGAGAGCCGCTTGGCCATTAAAATATATTCGTTGTTTACCCAGGCATGCATTGACATTTTTTTTTACTTTTTCTTTCAATAGGGCTCTTACCAAATAAAAAAAAAATATCATATTGGTGACCGAGCTAAGACCAGCAACTCGATGCAGAAGAGAACCTGGTTTAATCACAGGTGGCTGAGCCAATCTCAGAGTGAGTGACTCTGACATGGGCAATTGCCCTCTACCCCCTCCTCCCAAATAAATGATCCAGCCACCTCATCTATTATTCACGTCTCTATATAATTAATTTACAGCGCTAACCGCCGCACCACCACTCCACCCCCACCGCACGCCTCGTGTATATCTTTAATTATTTATCCTCTTGCTCAAACCTATCAATAATAAAGAAGCCGACGTCCGTGGCCTGCGTGCCCCCTCCCCCGACGGTCCGTTTTTTTTAACATACACACCAGTCCCCAGAGGGCCCCCTCGGACGTGGCAATGATGGTGGCGGCTCTGGACGTGTTGTACATGAGGGCGAGCTCGCCGAAGCTGCCCCGGTTGTTGTAGGCGCCCACGCAGCGCGAGACGTCGTTCGTCGTCACGTAGATGTCGTACATTCCCCTGCCGAACGGAACGAAAATCACGCTTTGGGGGGGGAGAGTGGGGAGTCGTGTCGTGCGTGCACGGTGCTGGGGGGGGGAAGGTTCGGCGTTGACGGATCCTAAGATCCACGGTTTGCATAAACGACTCCAGGCATGCCTCGCGGACACTCGCAAATGGACGCAGACGGCAGGATACATTTTGCCGCTGCTTGCAAGTCACTCCTCTTGTATGTAGGTATGTTGAACTTCTTTTGCACCGTACGTAGACAACCGCGCGAATCGGAGGTACAGGGCTGAAGGACAACAAACTAAACACAAAGATTCTAGATTTGAAGCTTTCGTGACTGCAAGGATTCATATTCTTAGGTTTTTTCGGTAAAGTCACGTAGGTAAAAAATTTAAATGAATAAAAGTAAAATAAAATAAAATAAAAATCACGACGTTTCGGAGGCAACACAAGCTTCCGTCTTCAGGTGGAACCGTCACAGCACGATAGCTGTATCAAGTGAGAGAAATTCCAAGAAAACAGTCCTTGTATATATACTGGTTGAGGGTGGGAGGAGCCAAGGTAGGCCCTGAATATTATTTTTGTGAGGTTCGGTGCGGCTGAAGCACGCTGTTAGGAATGAGCCTGAATAGGATACAATTTGCCGCTGCTTTAAAGTCACTCCTCTTGTATGTATGTATGTTGAACTTTTTTCGCACCGTACGTAGCCAACCGCGCGAATCGGAGGTACAGGGCTGAAGGACAACAAAATAAACTAAAAGAGCAGTTTTAAGGAAATTAGTTTTCAATCTAGAGTTGAAAGTGTTTCCTAATATCGGCAGAGGATTGAATACAGCAATAGGAAGGATTTGCTGCAATGTCTGTGTCACTCTACTCTTACGTGCGCAAAGGCTCGGATAATGTAGAGGTGAAACAACTATTTCAAGTACTGGTTAATATTGATTTCTACGCTCAAGACACATGCATTCAATTGCATGTGTTAGAATCACTGTTTTTTTCTATTTATATATGTTGTATGTCACAGGTTCATGTGGCCTCTGCAGCCAGTTGTGGCTACTATAATCTCCACACTTAAAAAATAAATACAAATTTAGTGATTCTGAATTGTGACAGTTCATCAAATTGCAGGGCAGTTGACTCAAAATAGAAATATATTTTTGCAAAGTTAGGAAGGTCCTTATGCAAGATAGCAACATTTAAATTTCGATTTAAAGCTTTCGTGACTGCAGGGGATTCATCTTCTTGGTTCTTTCGGTAAAGTCACGTAGAAGGGAAGTAATACAATAATAAAAATAAAACATAAAACATGTTTTATTTTTATTATTTTATAAAATAATAAAAATAAAACATGTTTTATTTGTATTATTTTATTACTTCCCTTCTACGTGACTTTACCAAAAGAACCAAGAAGATGGCAACATTTGTTTAAACTTTCTTAACAGTGCGGTTACAATCTGCTTTAAACGAGGGACCCCTTAATGCTGGTTTTTACAAGTTTTGGACAGCTCTTTCATCAATTTGTCCAGTTATTCACTTGCAGGGCAAGTCTCTTGTAGCAACACATTTATTGGACTCTCTCTTTGTATGTATGTTGAACTTTTGCGGCAGCTATTGCGACCCCCCCTCCTCTCCATTTACGCACAAACACAGCTAATGCATCAACTTTTTCAACCGCAGTTGGAAAGTGCTCAAATGTTCATCGCTACCATCCTGCTGCACCTCTCAATGACGTAGAAGTTGTCTCCATCAGCTCCCTGGTCAATGACGTGCTCTCCAGTCTCCACGGTCTTTTCAAACATCGCATCCAGAACCTGTGACATCTGCTCCTGAAGTAGATGAGGGGGGGAGGGAAATATTAGTATTTTTGGCGCTACGGTGGCGAGATGTTAACTCCCTCGTCAGGTATGCAGGAGTTCGTGGGTTTGATCCTGACGCCTGGATATTTGAAGTTTGCATGTTCTCCCAGTGGTCGCGTGGATTTTTCTCCAGGTCCTCCGGTTTTTCCCTCCACGTTAGAAACGTGCGTTTAGAGTGTTTGGCTGCGATACATTTCCACGTGATAAGCCACTTCGTTTAACTATCATTTGTGGCCAGGTCGCTGGCCACAAATGTATAGCTCAGTGGGGCTTACCTGGTAAAAAAAAGGAGTTTCGTGAATTTATTTTTACACTTTATATATATCGGCCCGTAGCATTTACAACGCCGATACAGATTTGTGGGAGATACGGTTAAAAATGCGCTCCCTGTTCGTAGACATTAGCACTTGTGTTGACAGTGTTTTGACACAGTTTCCGTAAACAACTCGGCACTATGTGATGAACCTCGTCCGTGTTCTCTCTCTCTCTCTCCTTTTGTAAATTAAACACAACATGCACCGACGCAGCTGCTAGCCACCGGTCAACATCTTAACGACATGTGCATTTTTTTGTACGTGTTTGCACTTGCACACGTAACGGTCCTTTGTCATTCCACTGCTGGATGATGGCCGCCCCGCTCCGTGGAGATCGTTTGGTGGAGGGGGGGGAGGGGTTATTTGAACTCCACCACGCTGGTCAGTGCGGGTTGGCGAAGAGAACAACATAAGTACAGTACAACAATGCATTTCTCTGCACTACCCCACGATGTAGCGCTGCTGCAGCCTATAACATCTGTTACATTAGGTGGCTGGCCATACAAAAACTGTCCAGGCTTATATCTGCTTCGCCTCCGAAATATGACGAGATCGAACGCATTCTGGGCGATTTGGCCACAAGCCACGCATGTTTATTTCTACGCAATCATAAACGTGTACGGCAATTGTGATGATGTTTTACAGTAATCGGTGCGGGGTTATCAGATTGTTTGTTGATGTAATTGTTGACATCGGTGCTGTGTGCAGTTATGCAATGTCTTACCTGGTCGAGGTTTTTAAAGATTAGGATGTGCTTGCAGGCCTCCTGCAGCCTGTTGCGCTGCTCGTCTGTCTTGGGATGAATGACCTGCAGAGATAAACATTCTCCTTATCTCCAGTCAACACACGCTGCAGCACACACTGCTCATGAAGCTGCAAACTTACACACTGAGAACTATCTACGATGCATTAAGCCCTAAAAGTGGCTGTTTCATTCATTCGGGCACATGTGTAAAGCACGATTGCACGAGTGGTCACAAGTCAGGTTTGAAGTTTAAAGAAATGCTTCCTCTTTTGAGAATTGTGGTGAATGGTAACTCCTCAAGCGGCTACAGAAGAGGCGTGGGATGTGAATCCGCTACATACAACATATCGTCATAATAATCACCATCATCATCACCATTCATTAATGATCAACCACTGCTGTATGAAGACCCTGCCCCCAAAGCTGTCAACAACCTCTCATAGTGCTGCGATGTGACAATCCATATAGCTCAAGGGGTAGGCAAGCAAAAGATCAAGAAGAGCTATTCTATTTGAATTCGGTAAAAAAAAACCTAAATCTTTCGAGAGCCGCAATGCACGCGGTGAATAAGAGACGCTGGTCCTCAATAAATAAGAGTCGCGAAGCGGTCCTTAAAGAGCCGCGTGCATCCCCGGAGCGGCAGGTTGTCGGCCCCTGATCCAGCTCCCGCACACGTGCTGATTTCATCGCTCCATCTTCTCTGTGAGCAAGAGCAAGACTGGAGTGATAAAGAATGTTTTTCAACTGAATGAAAGGCATATTGTGTACACTGTATTGTTGTTGAACATGGTATTTGGTCTACAAGCACTTGCTAAGCAATTATATATCGAAGAACACTTTTTCCTCTGGCACCTTGCATGTTTGTACGTTTGAACGTCTTTCGTAGCCAACCGTGCTAATCGGAGGTGCGGGGGAAGGACAACAAACTAAACCCACAACGTTTCTGTGTAACATCTCAGTCCTTGAGATGTGCTGCATGGGAGGTATAAATATGAAATGAGCACCCAACCAGCGTTCGGTTTATTAGCAGCAGTTTAACACGTGGCAGGCTTTCGCGACCAATATCATCCATAATAGAGGTTTTTTGGGTTAGATAGCGTAAATATCTAACAACATTTACAAACTGAGTACGACGTTTCGTCAGTAATTACAACGAGCTTCATAAATGTTGTGGCTTGGCTCTCCAACACACCGGTGTGCTGTACTAGTGACGAATTGGCCCCGTTCTGTTTACGTGACAACCCTTACTAGTTGGCTGTTTCGGGTGGTGGTGGTGGGTTTTAACGACACATTTATATATTTACGCAATCTAACCCAAAAACCTCTATTGTTAGCAGCAGTTTGGCATATGCCCATATAGCATGAATCTTCCCATATGCTTTTCCTTTTATACATGTGGCACTTTGTCATTCTTCATTGCAGTGTTGTCATCATTGCCCTGAGAATGACTGTGTCAGGGCCCTTTATATATTTGAATAATAAAAAAATGTCATATAGAAAATATGATACCGATTGAAGAACTCTTAAGTGTATATACAACATACGAATTGAAAATCCACAATTACTATGCGCGCACGTTGGTGCATGTATCATCATCATTCGCATCTGCTGTGACAAATCCACTGCTGGATGAAATCCTCCCAAAGTCGTCTCCGTCTCCCGTGGGGTCTGCGATGTGACGCGATGCCTCTGGTCATGAGATGGCAATCGATGGCCTCCATGCGTCACCGTTTCACACGTGGCATCGACACATTTGCATGGACGTCACGCGATTGTGGTTGGTGTGAACACGGGGTTGTCCACGTGCGTTGTGATTTGACCGATACGTACAACCATTCGTGTGCGGCTATAGCGCATTCATCATCGCTGCAGTTAGTGTTTTTTTAAAAACAGTGATGAATTGAAGTCAATTTTTGTCGGGGTCATTTTTATTTATTTTTATATAAGAGCACGGAGGAAGGCGGATAATGGGGTGTTTAAGGCTTTGACAAAAGAACAACTAAGCTACCGAGGCTTTCTGAAATAAAAGCTGTTAATAGTGAAGGCCGGCAGTGCAATGTTGATTTGAAGCGGTGTAATGATTTGGTAATATTCTTACACTGCCGCGTGAATGCGCCATGCCTGCAACAATCGTTAGGTGATGGTCGGTGCAAGAGGCTCATGTGTCATACAGCAAGCAGTTCCATGTCCGCACACCGCCGCATATCCGCCCTGGCCACATAACCGCCCACACCCCCCAGTGCACTGTTGCTGCACGAGTGTCAGTTTCCACAGATGTTCACAAATATGACCTCTTCACATAGGTCATATTTTCATGCTTATTCTCACGTGCATTTGCTTGCTCCAAAAGCAGAGTAAAGCATTTTCCCCATGCTTAAAGAAAATATTGTGCCATAGTTGGTATCCGGGAGCCTATTTTGTGCGTGGTGCAACTGTCATTTGATAATGACACTCACATATCCGACCGTAACTCAGTTCCCAGTGAGTTGGAAATGCGACGTTGTGAACGCAAACCACATCATGGAAAGCACTGTGTAAATATACAGCTATTACTGCACTGTATTGGGAATCAAAAATGTAGTGAGGAAAGTCGACATTAAATTGGTATTCATCACATACCTGTTAAACCCGTATCAGTGCCCTACCTTTTTCGATTTAAAGCTTTCATGACTGCAGGGATTCATCTTCTTGGTTCTTTCGGTAAAGTCACGTAGAAGGGAAATAATAAAATAATACAAATATAAAACAATACAATTATCACGACGTTTTGGCCACAACGCAACGTGAGGATGGCTGCTTGCGTTGTGGCCGAAACGTCGTGAGAATAGTATTTTATTATGTTTATTTTTATTATTTTATTATTTCCCTTCTACATGACTTTACCGAAAGAACCAAGAAGATGAGTGCCTACCTTATTACAGACCAATTCAGACCTTATTGGTCATCTCGTGCCCTAATAAATCTCAACAACGTTCATCCTACAAAGTCCCATCACAAGGAAGAAACATAAACAAATAGACAAGAAAAATGTTGGTTTGCCCTTATTGAAAACGGGTAAACCATATGGGTTGTTCTTAGCCAAATGTGGGATCTTTGTAGGAGGTCCAAATACATGTTTTTGTTTTGTTATCACCGTTATTATTCGAGTGAGCCGTTGTGACTGGTTACTCACTCTGGCTTCTGTGTCTTCCTCCTCTTCGTCTGGATTGTAGGCCTCCGCACACACTGAGGGGAGGAGAGACGCCGTGATGAGGAGGAGGAGGAGGAGGAGGGCCAGGTAGATCCCACGGGCTCGATCCACCCTCACAACACGCCGTGTACGGTACTGTGTATGCAGGCACACTTCTTCTATAGCGATGCACAAAATAAAGCAACGCTTCGCTTGTCAGGGCGACGTCACTCAAGTCCAGGAGTTCATTACCTGACGAAGCTCGAAGCAGTTTGTGCGAAACGTCGTCGTGGGTCAATGTTGAATTTGGTGAAGAGTGTAACGCCACGGGTGAGGGAGAGTTGTTTTTTTTTATATTGGTCAGAATTGTGATCAGTAGAGGGCGCTTCAAAAAAATGTTAACACTTATATGGGACTATCGTTTTTAATGGGAAAAGAACGGATAACAATACAGAGTAACGTGAAAACAAATATATGTTAATAGCTTCAAAGAGTCAAAGAGTCTCCACGTGTTCGCCATCATTGTCAACACACGCCTGGAATCTTCTCCAGGTGGTCTCCAGAGCCCGGAGGCACATTTATTGCGGTACTGTTGCAAATTCTCAAAAGTGTTCACATTTTTTTGGAGCACCCTGTACATTGGCACGTACGGATAGTAACTTTTATAGACGCGACAATCTTATCGGGTGGCGGAGGGTTACTGACGATGTTGGCATAAAACCACCGCGTGGCCTCACACGAATTACAAACTCGGGTCTTTGTTTTGGCTAGCAGAATCTAGGTTTTAAACTTGAGATGACATCATCGCCGTTCTTACACACATCCTGCAACACACGGCCTTGCGTTATCTTTGTGTGTGTTTTGGCAGCAGAAAGGTAAGCCAAGGCAGCTGCTGCACTGGTTTCATCCTCGTTGAGACTCGTCAGGGAAGGTCTTCTGTATGGTATTTCATCTTGCACACTATAGCTGTCATTGATGGAAGATGCAACGATTTAGATTGGGAGTTGTAAGAAGCCCATACTTACAATGTGTGTGCGTGCATTGGTCATAAATACTGTAGTTACTTTCACATTAACAGTAATGATGGCTTCTTAAAATCAATTCATGCGTCCGAATGTTCTATAAAATGTAACAATATATTTAATTGTAAAAAATGTATTGCATTGTATTTACTTACTTGCTGCTGGCCTTTGACCAATGTGGCCGATCTCACCAGATCTTAGCAGCTAGGCAAATCGCGAGCCTGGACACTGCTTTAGATGGGTGACCATCATGCACAGCAGGCTGTAGAGCCACGCCACGAGCAAGAGAGGACCCATTGTTGTGCTGTGCTCTCTATGCTCCCGTGTCTGTGCTCCACGCGTTCCCCAAATCCACACTGACCGGTACGGTGGCCAGCCCTCAACGTGTGGTGGTGGTGGTGGGGGGGGAGGCCCTCATTCCAGCAGTGGATGGACAAACACCGGATGTACATGAACTAGAACCTCCTTCTATAAATAAGCCGTGAATATGCGTGCTCAGAAGAGAAAAAAACCTCAGGTTTATATTTGCCTATAATTATCGTGAACGAGGCAGGAAATAAAAAAAAGTTTGGAAATGCTAAATGCCAGTGGGGGCAATAGCACAGCTTAATTAGCGAGGGATTAGCACTCAAGTAGAAACACCTTCACAGCAGCAGGTGGACGAACATCCTCTCTCCATCCGTTCTGACTCAGTCTAGCCCACGGCCCCCTTCTTCACTGCATCCGCACTCCCCCACCTACCCCATCTCCCCAGCCCAGCCCCATCTCGCGCCCCCCCCACTTTCTTCTTGTCAACATTCCATTAGCGTGCTGTGCACAACATTGTGCAACACCTAGCAACGAAGGCGTCACAGCCCTGGGGTTTGCGGGGAGGGGCGCGGGGGGGCTTTGGTGAATCCTGCAGGATCGCTGGTTGTCCAGAGAGAGAGAGGGTGAGTGAGCCAGAGAGAGAGAGAGAGGGCGAGTGAGCCAGAGAGTGAGAGAGGGCGAGTGAGCCAGAGATAGAGGGGCGAGTGAGCCAGAGAGAGGGCGAATGAGCCAGAGCGAGAAAGAGAGCAGGCGGGTGA
>CM025664.2:8338736-8354403 GCA_014621495.2 Entosphenus tridentatus
AGAGAGAGGGCGAGTGAGCCAGAGAGAGAGGGGCGAGTGAGCCAGAGAAAGAGGGGCGAGACGAGTGAGCCAGAAAGAGGGTGAGTGAGCCAGAGAGAGGGTGAGTGAGCCAGAGCGAGAGAGAGGGCGAGTGAGCCAGAGAGAGAGCAGGCGAGTGAGTCAGCCAGAGTGAGCCAGAGAGAGAGTAAGCGGGTGAGTGAGCCAGAGAGAGAGTCAGCGGGCGAGTGAGCCAGAGAGTGAGCCACTGCCGTATTTTGGCACCAAAGTTGTGGAACAGCTTACACAGGAAATATAATTATCAGTGCACCGGATAATTAATAAACTTGGGAATAAATTAAAGACGTTATTTTCAGATAGCTGATTAATAACTCAATGACGTGGGGAAAATGTTTGAGTCAAATTTTGAGCAAACGTTTGCTTTGAATTCTCTTCTGTCTGTAGTGTATATAAAATGTCAATACCGTATTGTTGTTGAACATTGTATTTGGTCTGCAATCACTTCCTTGCTCAGTATTTATATCGAACACCGATTTGCTCTGGCGCCTATCAATATGAAAGTATGATTGATTTGAACGAAGCAAGCACTGCCCATGAACACCTTGCTGAGCACCCAACCAGATGTCGGTTGGTAACAAGAGCAACGTGACGTGTGCCCAATGATTACGAAATCTCCCGTACGTTTTTTTTCGTTTACCCATGTGCTAATTTGTCATTCTTCATTTGATTATTGTCATCAGTGTCAAACGGGTTTGAGTGGTATTATATAATGGGGGGGGGGGGGGGCTCCACACACAATTGTAATGCCATTCCTGGCTCGAAATAAAATATTCCCATCGTATTTGTCTTGGTGTGGCTGATGTGTTCAATGCCATGCCACTGCGTGCCGAATATTACCCACAAGCGTTGAATTACCAGCTCATTGTACTTGCACCGTAATTATAATTTACGTTCACCCGTTTTCATCGAAAGATGATAACAATGGCTACGTCGCGGGAATGATTACAGTCAGGTAATTAAATTATTCGTTTAATTACGCGTTAATGGTTTTGCATGGCGAAACTGCATGCTGCAATGGAACGATCACCAAGTGACTTGGTCATGTTGGCATCGCCATTATCAAAGATAAGCGATTGCGAAAAGCCCGCAATCGCTGCACACCATCGCTCTTGTCCAAAGGCTGTCATTTGGGCAACAATAGTTGTCTAGACCAATTGAGTATAGACTCCTCATCCTTTCTTGTTGCAGCTTGAGAAAGACACCCCCACCCACTCACCCCCAACAACTGGAATAGCGCAGACTGCAGGAACGCGTGCACGCTATTTCACTGCAAATGCGACTTTCTGCAGAATGTTCATGCCACCGCGAAACAATGAGGGCTAAAGAATGCAACTCGGATTGTAATCTGTGATCACAACAGAATAAATTAGCAGAGAATGTCTCTGCTCGCATATCCGTCTCCACGTAAAAATGAATATTTCTCACGTAACCCGTCAGCCGCACGTTGCTTCAAGACAAGTAAACAACTCTGGAACGATAATTGTTTTTTTACCCTTCTATCTGGCAACACAACTGACACCTTTTTTACAAGGAGTCATGTTTGCATAAACCACAATATCTGCAGCCATAATGCAAACAAAAAACCTAACTCTGAAGTTGATTGGTCCACACCCGAGACAGCTTTCCTTAGAGCCTAGTCTCACATGGGTTGGACCAGATGACGCCAAAAGGCGCACAACTCAAAGACAATGCACAATCAGAGTATGAGAGCTCGGGGCAAGCATTTACACCATTGGAACCTCAACTCTGGAACCGTTTCGACACGCAACGTCTCATCAGCAGAGGCAGGCTTGCTTTGAAACAATGCTGGTGAATTGCCGATCTCTTTACGCGATAGCGTTACGGGTTATCTCCATTGCTCGTTAAAGTGTACCCTCCTGTTCTGGAAGATCGCATTTGCTGCTGTTGTCAAAATGTTTTCTCTCTTTTCGGACAGTGCCCCCCCCCCCAATCTTAAACAAATCCCCGCTGGGTTTCTTTGTACTGATTTTCTAATAAAGCCTTCATCAAACGTAGCCTCAATTATCTTACGTGCACGAGTGTCACGTGCGCATTTGACATTGGATTTTTTTCTTCATTAAGATTGACTCATATTCATCGTCAAACTATGTAACGCAGTGCCCCTATTTGGATATACGTGCCATCTCTGTTTTACCTGCCTCACAATTAACCTGTTTAGGCAAAGAGCAAGGCAGTGGGGATTCCGTGCAGCATTGTCACTCGCGGAGAACGCTGGCAATGGTCGCTTGAATACTGTACGGAACACGATTGATTTGAGGGCCTGCACAGTGGTCGTTTTGGAATCCTTGGAGAGAAAAAAATGAAATGTGCACCGTATAGCCTTGATGATGAATAGCAATATCCCAATGCGTCTGAAGGGAAAAAATATTGTAAAAGGTGTACGGCATATTACTTGCTATAACGTGGCCCAGGAACATGATTATTGACAAAGGACATGGAACAAACGCTGAAAAGTGTAGCGCAGAGATATGGAGAGATGCATTCTGGGAATTAGACTGAGAGGCAGATTGAGGAACACGTGGATAAGAGCAACAACTGCAAATGACGGACATCGTTGTGGATTGTTCAAGAAAGTTAGTGGGCCTGGTCAGAACATATCTCTCGACTGGATGATGGCCAATGGATGAGACTGGTGACAGAATGGCAGTCATATCAGGGAACACACCAAAGAGGACAAGCAGCAGAAGAGGAGATAAGCGGATGTGCAGGAGCAAGATGGATTGTGGTATCATGGGACCGTGTGAGATGGCAAAGGCATCCAGCAGTGGGTGTAGAACATGTCTGATGATTATGATAGTCTTTTAAACAGTTCCTGCAGATTAACATCCACACGTGGGGAGGAGGAGGGGTGGGATTGGGGGCACATATGTAGCCAATAAGATTAACATTTTATTAAGGCAAAATAAATATGGTGATTTATTTCCAAAATAAATAAAACGTCACAGTGATGCTGAGAGAATATATCTGCAATGTTAGAATTATCGTCGGATAGGCTGGAATGACAGGCGGAAGGACGGTTCGTTTATGTACTCTGTCACGCATTCCCTCTTCATGAAGAGTTTCTGTCATGTGCTTTCAAAGAGTGTTTTACCATTGAATCAAAACTGGTCTTGCCAGGTTGTGAGATCTGCCCAATAAATAGAGTATGCAGTGCAATGTGCACGTGGAGTTTCTACGTAACATATAACTTGAGAATTTCGGGTGCTCTGGATAAATCAGAATGTGGTCGCTCAAAAACATTTATCACATTTATTGACGTAAGCACGCCACAAAATATCATAATCCGTGAACTTTGCATGCTTAATCCCTCTGAAGCCTTCACCCGCGGAGTCTAATTAGTAGGTTATGATAAGGAAGCTTTATCGTCTTGCCATCTGTGGAAATGTTTTTGTATTGATCCGCTGAAATGCCACTGCTCCACACGACGGCTCATTAGCCTACTGCTTCCTCCCAGGATGAATTATTTATCTGCGTCAGTCCTGGCAGAGCCTTAATGCACAGGGGGGGGGGGGCTCCCCAGGAGAGCCATCCTCACCGCTGTGCAGGGAGCAGCCACGCCAAAGACAGATCAACGGTGGCTGGCGTGGGACGCACTCCGTTTCAATCGTGTTTGTTGTTGTGACTTTCTCTGACCCCCGTCCCCCAACTGGACATGTGTGCAAAAGAGCTTCGTAACTCATCGGATTTGCCCAGGATAAATACAGATTCTGACTTTGATCCTCTCTTGACTCTATTTTAAATTTTTGAAAGGGAACAAACCGGGTCACATTTTCTGGCCCTGTTTGCTTTTCTCATCGGGGATTGTAAATTGCCAGTTCATCGTCGTGTCTTGGGGACATTGGAGGTGAATGTATAAATGACCTCTCGCAAGAGTAGCTAAAAATATATCCTCCATATAGAGGGGCTCTCTAGATCTGCCTCGAGTGGGGGGCCCCTCCGCCAGCTGTGGTAGTGAGCAAGACATTGCAGGGTCCGTAATATTTTAATAAACGAAAATACTGAAATAGCATTTCATATGGATGCTAGCCATATGCATGCGGTGTTAATAACCGGTGCAGCAGGGGCCTGCCTGTGTAAGTGGCAGGAAAGTCATGGGCCCAGCTGGGTGGGCGTTATCGGCCTCCCAAAGCTGTCATCGCAAGCAGGAAATGGCGAGCGGTCAATACCAATATATGCCGGCATAATTCTCGTCGTGCCTCTGCGCGTTAACACCCGCACGCGGTTCGTGTTCTCTCTCCCAGCTGCGTGTTGGTGTTGGTGGGAATAGAAATGGGCTCTTACCGGATGCTCTCCTTGTGAATCTGCTGATCACCGGAGCTGAAAAGGGAAACGATTTGAAACATCGTTAATCGCGATAAGGCGCTGACAAATGGAAAATATTCATATATCCGCACGCCACGGGCAGCCCTGGGATATTCATTGGAATTCATTATGAAAACAAATGTGAATTCTAAATCCCCGTTAAATTATTCCCGCTTCCATTCGGATCGCCTTCCGCAGCTTTATCCGCGTAACCGCTCGCAGAAAGGGAAGTCGTTGCGTTAAATACGCGGCCCCGACGCGCCGTGACACCTTTAACATTAAATCTTCCCCTCGCGTAACCAGCGGTGGAATGCGCGCATTCTTATATTTTTTTTCCCGCGAGCTCTCCCCAAGGCGGACGAACGTGCAGGGTTATCGCGAGTTCACACGGGCCGTGCGGTGGCATGAGCTTGCACGGGAGTGATGGTTTTGAAGAGAGAGGGCGGGGAGGCGCCCCCCTCCCCACCACTCCCAACAGCACGCACCAGCAGGCAGAGATAAGGACCCCAATCAGCGCAGAAAAGGGCTCAGCTGTCACATCGCAAGTTGTGTGGCGCATCTGGTTTTGCCTCTGCAAAGAGCCGATGTGGCACTCTGCGTTGAGCAGAGGGCGGCAGCGCTGGTCACTAACCGCTGTGCGTTGAGGTCAGAGGTCGCAACCGGGTACCCGATACCCGTACCCTACCCGATACCCGGCTACCCGTACCCGGCCGGGTACGGGTACCCGTTTGCGACCCTGGTGCGGCCGGGTACGGGTACGAGTAGGCTGTGAGTCACTGGTGAGTAACCGTTTGTCACTCATTTCGGGTAGAGTACGGGTAGGGAACAGGTACCCGTACCCGGCCGGGTTTTGATTCCGTACCCGGCCGGGTACGGGTACCCATTTGCGACCCTGGTGCAGCCGGGTACGGGTACGGGTAAGGAATCAAAACCCGTGTGCGACCTCTGGTTGAGGTGCCGCTGTTGCGCACAGCGTGTGAGGAGGCGTCATTGCTCGCGCTCTGTGAGTCGTTCCAGCTTGTACGCTGCCGTGAAGGGGGGTGTTACGGGCAACAGTGCAAAGGAGGAGGCTCCGTGTTATTGGCTGTGTTTACCCTTCAGCATTGCAGCTTTGTGATGTGGCGCTCTGCTGGCACGACTGCATTGTGTGTTGCCATTGTTTTCATATTTTTCAGACCGACTCTATCCTGAATAGGCTATCGGTGTCACGTCATGAGACGGATAATCCGGTTGGATCGCTCGTAGAGCAATGCAATAATTTGTGTTAGAGGAGCGGTGCACGGAAGTGGATGTCACAGAGCTACCTCTGAGAACCATTCACGTGACCTCTGTTCCACACAGTAGGGAGCGGCACATTCCCATTCGCCCTGCCACAGGGAGTAGCATTCGTCACGTGACAGTCGAACCGATATTTTTTTTAAATTGTGGGAGCTGAAATTTAACCACATGAATCTGTGAACCACGTTTAATATGACCATTTTCAATGTGGTTTCGTCGGTGACAGACCATCAACCCCCAAATGTGTTGAAAATGTTTGATATGCAGTAACAGTACATCACAGAGAGCGCGATGCATGGAAGGGTTAAAAGCTGATTTGTATTCCCATTGCTGAGTGGTGGATGTGTAGGCGAGACTCAGGTCAGGTTTGCCTGGAATATGACACTTACTTGTAGTCAGCGATGCTGCAATGTACGTCAACCATTTGAACTGCGACAAGGTGTCAGATTTGTCATTGCAGCACATTTGTGCTTTTGACAGTTCTTCACTATATTATCCACAACAGTGTGTCGTTGCGTCCCGAGCAATGGCGTAACAATTACACAACATCATTTGGAGCTCTTAATTCACTGCTGGATGAACGCCACCCGACGCTGTGTCGATCATGGGGATTGTGTAACCAAACTTCACCATTCTGGTCAGTACAGGTTTGTGAAGGGAGTAGGCCACAGGACTCGTTCAGATATCACTCGCCACTGATGTTGCCCGTCTGGGAGTGGAACTTGGATCATCGGCTTCAGAGCACGGTGCGTGGACATTCGCAACCCGCGTTTCAATGTATCATCGATAAATATCGCACCTCCGATTAGCACGGTTCACTGCGTAAGGTGTGAAAGAAGTCCACAATACAGTACATACATTGCAAATGGAACTGCTAAACTGGCTGGTGATTTCATTTTGTAATGGGACTTCAAATAAAAGGAATGATGAAGTTACGTGTCATTTACAAACAAACTGGGAGCATCATTGTCCATCTCCCTTCCCTCCCCCATCCTATGACCACTCAAACATGAATTAAGAATGTGTAACATATCAAGGTCACTCGGACCCATCTACGCAGTGCCCCGTTTTGTCTGCAAGTTTCTAGTTCCTCACAGAGTCACATTCAACGTGGCTATGAATATTAAGCACTTTTTTTTTTATAACTGGTTAGTTTCAATTTTCACGAATGCCCAATATATCTTATGTAAGCAGTAAACGATATACACGTCGCTAAGTGTGCAGCACGTTTAAGTCAAGAGCTCAACAGTGGGAATCTTTATTCGGAGGAAAGGGGGAAAACATTTACAGTGTGAAAATATTTATTTACAAGCGAACCACTGACGAACATGAGGCAATCGTCAATGGCACTGCTTTTTCTTTTTTTATGGTTAAACGAAAACCTTGTTGCGAATGCACGATTTATTCAACACCAAGTCACAAACAAATTGGAAACAGAGGCGTGCTGTAATCAACGCCGTAAAGAGCAGCCCCGTTACTCAACTTAAACTTTGGCAGATCTGTCCACGCGACAATTTTTGTCGATTTGTAATATTCGCGTAAACGTTTGTGTGTTTAAAACATATATCTAGTTGTTCGAATGCTACACGTTATACCGTTAGCGGTCTTTTAAAACGATACGCATTTTCTGCAGTGACTCAATTGAAATACCGCGTCGCACGTTAATCATAATAATATAACAATGATGTTTAGGGTTTTTTTTATTCACAGTGTCGTTCGCTCAAGGAAATGTCATCTCACAATCGTTGACGAGCCACAAAGCTGCAATGCAGCAGCCGGGCTGTAAGCCGGCACCAACATTTGCCTAACCTCTGCAGTCCTTCATATATAAAGATGTTGTCAGCAAAAAAAAAGACGGGGGGGGGGGGGTAACCGGAGCACCTCGAGAAAACCCATAGCTGCGAGCGGGCAACACTCTATCCCATACAGACGCGCACAGATCATAGTCCGCACTTTTGCTGTTCGGCCTTCTGGCAAACCATGTCATGGCGGATCGACACCCCACGGGAAGGGAGTTTCGCAACATTTGTGTGACCAACCAACCAATCAACCCTCGCCTCCACATTGCTGGGTTACAGGCCACGTGCGTAGCCATGCCGGTCGGCCGGCTCCGGTGCTGTTTAATGCACAGGACTTCGTTGCTATGGAACAGAAACACTATAAATCATTTCGCCCTTCAGATTTGTTTTTTTTATTATCGGTTTCTACTTTGTGTGTGTGGAAAGAAAGGTCATCCCCTCTGGATTTTTGAGTGGACGAGATTTACTGATTAGAATCTTGCAGGACAGGTACAAATCACAACAATATTAAAAAACACAATTAATTCACATCGTGGATTGTTAAAACTTACGTACATTGTCAATGATTGAACAATAACAATGTGCACAGCTCTTTGATGATCTACTGCTGGATGTAGGCCTTCCCGACGGCTTTTGGACATTGAGGTTATTTAATTATAATTCTAGATTTGAAGTTTTCGTGACTGCAAGGGTCCATACCTTTTGGTTTTTTCGGTAAAGTCACGTAGGTAAATAAAGAAAATAAATTAAATCACGACGTTTCGGAGGCAATACAAGCTTCCGTCTTCAGGTGGAACCGTCACAGCAAAATTGAAGACGGAAGCTTATGTTGCCTCCTAAACGTCGTGATTAAATTTATTTTCTCTTTTTTACCTACGTGACTTTACCGAAAAAACCAAAGAGTATTATTTAACTGTACTTCACCTTGCTGGTATTAATCGCCACCGCTGCAAGCCGCGGACAGGGAATCAAAGCCACTTCAGCTGTGCACTTTGACATCTAAAGTGAAAACTCACAACTTCAGAACTGCGTTTTCTATTTAGTTTGATGTCCTTCCCTCATTAGCACGGTTGGCTATGTACGGTGCGAAAAAGTCCGTACGTACAATCTCACACCACTATGTCTTCACTGCACCCCAGGCCACATGATGGATAACGTGAAGATTTACAAAACGTCACCGTCAAAATGTATCTTTCGCTCACACGGGTCCTGGATCGGTGCTCACCGATGTTTGTAACCCGGAGCTAACGGTGGAAATTCCACATTTCCATGGCAGTGGCTCGCCTAACCAGAGGATGACTTACTGTTAATAGTATAACGGCACTGTAAAGGTACTGCGACGTTATTTCTACATCGCACAGAGCTTCTGAAGAGCATACGGGGCTTGTAAATGCACTACTCAGCGTGGCAAAATCCATTGCTGTCCTGTGCGATATTTCAACTTCTTTGCATCCCGCCTTCATCAACCCCCGCACAGAGCAGCATGGCGAAGGATGACCACGTAACCTCCATGCACGTCATGGACACCCAGCAAGCGACGAACGTTGGGCCACCTTTAGTCCGACGGTTCCCACCACATGCCAACGTTGGCTCAATGTTGACTCAACGTTGCACGGTGAGCCACAGATGGCAAGACGATAAAGCTTCCTTATCATAACCTACTAATTAGACTCCGCGGGTGAAGGCTTCAGAGGGATTAAGCATGCAAAGTTCACGGATTATGATATTTTGTGGCGTGCTTACGTCAATAAATGTGATCAATGTTTTTGAGCGACCACATTCTGATTTATCCAGAGCACCCGAAATCCTCAAGTTATATTTGACGTAGAAACTCCACGTGCACATTGCACTGCATACTCTATTTATCGGGCAGATCTCACAACCTGGCAAGACCAGTTTTGATTCAATGGTAAAACCCTTCATGAAGAGGGAATGCGTGACAGAGTACATAAACGAACCGTCCTTCCGCCTGTCATTCCAGCCTATCCGACGAGAATTCTAACATTGCAGATATATCCTCTCAGCATCACTGTGACGTTTTATTTAATTTGGAAATAAATCACCATATTTATTTTGCAGTTAGTTTACACCCAGGGCCACGCGTGTACTCTACATGCACGGATGACCCAACATTTTTTGTTTACGAACGCAGACGACGCCTTTTAAAACCGAGTTACGGTAAAAAAAAAACGTTTTCGCCACGGCTCTGGCCCACGTTGGTGTGACGCCACATGTCACCGCGGGCGGTGTTTTGGTTTGACGGCCCCGGTGACGGTGAGTGACATCGGGTGCGAGCAGCGATCGCTTCTCGAATTAAAAATGTTTCCATGATATCATGTTTTGCTTTAGCCTGGAGCGAAGGCTGAGAGGCAGCCGAGGGAACTGATATTTTCGAGACGATGAAACGTCCGCTTGTCCTTTTAAATATTTGTTTGCCATCAATATTTAAAGCGGAAACTCAGCCCGATACAGAATAAACACTGCACGCCCGTCTTTATACAAAAATTATATGCTGCCGGCGGCCTCGCTGTACTTTCTCAAAGTGTGCAATTTCACCGTCGCATGCAGAAGCGTTATTAACAGGTGGAGTGGTCGCGCAGCGGTCAATGCGCTTCACCAAAAATCCGGCGACCGGAATATCACTCCCGGACGCGGCCTTCAGCAATGATGAGTGATATCCAAACCAGTCCTGGGTTTCCCACAAATGTCACCAACCTGCACCGACCAGCGTGGTGAAGTATGTCTCGTGAAACAACCCACATGAGCGACGTGGTATGGTGAGACCTACATCCAGCAGGGAATTAACAAAGGGCATTAAAATTAAGTGTTATATTAAAAAAAAATGAGGTTGGCTACGTACGGTGCGAGACAAGTTCAATATGCATGCATACAAGGGGAGTAGAGTCAAAGAGAGATGCTGGAATGGAAGTCCCCAAGATGGACAAAGAGGGCATGGCTCAAGATGAGCAGCAGGAAGAAAGAAGGAGTGCAGGAAGAGGAGGAAGAGGAGGGGAGCAGGAATGACTTGGCCAAGGTGTGGGGGATCAGGAGATGAGAGGGGAGGGAAGAGAGGAGCAAGTCAAAGTGAGCGGCAGGGAGATTGGAGGGGTTCATAGTGGGGGTGACCACACGCAGCTTACGCAATTTACGGGAGGCCTGAACTGATTTAGATAGATGATAATTTAATTATGAAGTGCCGTACTTATTGTCCATCTAAGTAAGTGCATGCAAGGAGACACGGTGGTCGGAAGAGTTTTGATCAGGAAAGAAAAGAATACAGTAATTAATCTTCTTGGTTCTTTCGGTAAAGTCACGTAGAAGGGAAATAATAAAATAATAAAAATTAAACATAACAAAATACAATTCTCACGACGTTTTGGCCACAACGCAAGCAGCCATCCTCAGGTGAAGAACAGGTCTGTCGGAAAGACAGCGTCATGCAGACGCTGTCTTTCCGTCATTCAGACGCTGTCTTTCCGACAGACCTGTTCTTCACCTGAGGACGGCTGCTTGCGTTGTGGCCGAAACGTTTTTGAGAATTGTATTTTATTATGTTTTATTTTTATTATTTCACTTCTACGTGACTTTACCGAAAGAACCAAGAAGATTAATCGCTGCAGTCACGAAAGCTTTAAATCGAAATACAGTAATTCAATTCAGCTGAACGCTCTGCTTACTTTGAACCCCAGAAGTTAATTACGAATCATGTAGTACGTTAAAATAACATATGGCTGGATAATATATACTACTATTGCCTTATTTACGTTTGTAATTATTGCCAACTTTTATCCCGATTGTGCTATCAGTGTCATGTCACGTGATGAAGAATCTGAAAGGATGTCGTCGCTGAGCAGTGCAACGCTTCCGTGTTAGAGAACGCCCAACGGAAGTGCATATTACAGAGCTACCTCTGAGATCCTTTCAAGTAACAGTTGGTCCACAGAGTATAAGGCATGAGTCGGTGCATATTTTTTCATGTCCAGTTCTCAACAAGTTCTTGCAAGGGTAGGTTTTAGCTTACAGCATGTGGTTGATAATGCACAGTTTCCCATGCTAAAGGATAGCCCCACAATTGCGTCGCTATACCGAATGCGTATGCGTGGGTGCGTGTATATTTGTGAGTAAAACTGTATATACAAATCTCCTTTCCGAGATACCCACGAGCGAGTCGAACGAGTGAAGGATGTGGGAGAAACACATTTATAAATACTCGAACAGCTGGCTTACATCCACATAAAAAATGGACTGCTGAATTGCCAGACTGCATTTGCCGATGGCCAAGGCTAAGGTTTTGAATGTCCTGAATGTGAATACATGAGGTCATTTTATGTTTTTATTTTATAATAACAATGTCCACTATTTACCAATGAAAGCCTCACTTGATCGCAATGCTCATTTTAAGAAGGTTCTGCATTGGAACATTGGCAATAATAATAAAGATAATTATGGATTTTTTTCATATAGTACCTTATATGTCGGGGCAATCTGAGATCGCTGTACAACAACAACAATAGCCGCCATTTGCCACTAAGTGGCGGTGATTGTAACGACAGTGCTGACGCCAAGCTCGGTACACGTTCAGGCTCCCTGAGAGGAGGTCACGGGACAGGCCCAGGTGGCATGGGTTAACTGAGATGACTGAAAGATGCTCTCGACATTACATCCCATCTCCAACATTTTAAAGGCCACCCCCAGTGGCAGCTGTCCCTTTGTGCACAATGTGACAATACCTGGCCTTCATAATCAACGTTTTTGGGTTTAGATCACGTTATTTATAAATGTGTCGTAACCCTCCACCACCCGACACGGCCAATCAATAAAAAAAGTGTCACGTTGACAAAAGAGAAATAGTTCACTGCTTTAGCCCAACGGTGTGTTGAAGTGTGAAACCACAATATAAAAAAAATTACTGATTGCCCGTGTCAGGTAGTGGAGGGTCACGACACATTTATAAAAAACGCGATCTAAACCCAAAAACGTTGATTATGAATAATATTGATCGCGAAAGCCTACGTGTTAAATACCTGGCCTGCAAACAAGGCCATTAGTGTGCGAGTAGAGAGGCAATGATTGCTATCTATAATTCCAATGGAGTTATTTAGCCAACACCATTTAAAATATTGTTTGACACGTAGACTTTCGCGACCAATATCTATATTAATACAGGTTTGATTGGATTGAATCGTGTAACCCGTCATCACCTAACACACCAGTGTGCTCAAGTAGTAACTAATTGGCACGTTTTATTTCCGTGACAGACCTCACTAATTGGCTGTGTCGCGTGGTGGTGGTTTAAAGGCACGTTTATATTCACGCTGCCTAACCCAAATAATTAACCCGTAAAAACAAAAATTTTCACTATAAATCCTTTATATGCGTGGCGGCTAGAGTCCTCTCGTCCTCTGGCTTGAGATGGCTGCCACCTATGGGTCAGATGATTGCCTGCCACCATTAAGCAATTGGTAATTAAATATTTAAAAAAATTGCCTAAAAAGTGTAAAATTTTGGAAAAAATTTTTCACAAAAATAAATTGTCACGCACAACGAGTCTGTGTGCAAAATGTGAGCTCGATTGGATCACGGGAAGTGGGTTAAAAAACGACCAAAAAATTTGCACAGTCGTAAGCGCAAGCAAGCAAGCAAGTGAACTTAATATAAAGGATTTTAAAAACCCTTTATTACGAACCATTAAAGCATGTACGTTGAGCTTCTTTCGCACCGTACGTAGCCAACCGTGCTGATTGGAGGCATGAAGTAAGTTTGGCTTTGTGTGTGTGCGGGGGGGGGTGATCAGTGCCTAGAGATAACCAACAATGCATACGAGGGGATGCCACTCATCGCTGACATTTCCTGACGACCTTGCAACCCTATGCCTGCAATGTTTATATAGATCGTACGGCCACGTTTGTCCATATACACTGCTGAACGACGGCCTACCCTCGCCGTGTTTGTCGCTGGGATTATTTAAGCATACTTCAGTGCGTGGTGGTGAAGGCGGGGGGGGTAGCACAGGATTTTCGCAAAATCCTTTGCTGTACAGCTCATAACGTGAGCAAGGTCATCACCCATCCAAGTACGAGCAAAGCTCTAACCCTGCTTTGCTTACAACATCTGATGGGATCGATCACATTCCAGGTGATTTGGTCAGAGGCGAGCATATTCATATAGCCTGTATAAACAAAATACATATTTTCAATTTCATTATCCGCACGTGGAATAAACCATTTTTTTCGTAGGGAGGTAAGCTATGCAGATATTCAGTTCAGACTGGCCGCATTCTGCACATCTCATTCAAATGACAGCCAATCACACAAATGTCGTAATTATATCGGCTCTAAAAATATCGCTTGTTGAACAACCATTTGGCACGCGCGCGGTGTGTGCGTGCGCGCGCGAACAGTGCGAGTTCTGCACGCGCAGTGATCGTCGTTGTGCGAGTGCGCGGATCGACACCGACGCAGCGCCGCCACCGTGAATGGACCCCTCCCCCACCCTCCCCGAGCGCCCAGCGCGTCGCTTGGCACGGGAGGCTTCGAACCGTCCAATGCGAATCCGGTTGCGTTCACGCGCGCGCGCGCGCGCCTTGCAGTTCAAGCCGTTCGACCGCGTTTATTCGAGGGTGCGCACGCGGGCCGTGCGCGCGCAACGCACGCGTGTGCTGCGTGAGAAAACGCGAACGTGTTTCGCGCGTAGATCACAGCTGACCCAACTTACCGCGTTACACTCGCAACTGAATGCGTGCGGTTTAATCGGGCTACGGAACACCAATGCGAGGGGTTGAGCCTGGATCGTGCTGAGATGGGCGACCGCATAACAGGTGGTGTAGGCTGCTTGCAAGGGCTACGTTGTTGCAAGCAGGTGGTGGTGCAACAAAATCAGTTGTTGTGCCGTATTTCTATGCTGGCACGTCTGTGCTTCGCGCCTATCACCAACAACCTGCATTGACCAGCATGGCGAGGTATGGTCAACTAGCCTCCGTGATAAAGCACGCCATATGTACATTAGTATAAGAATACAGGTATTCTCCGAAATGAAAACATTTTAATGAATGTCAGAAAGAAAAATTGCATTACCCTTTCAATTAAATCAAACGACCAATACAATGCATTACACGTGCTTTCAAGTTGCGGATTATAAAATCGGAGCGAAACGAATGAACACGATACGATATACTCTTTGGTTTTTTTCGGTAAAGTCACGCAGGTAAAACAATCAATAAAATAAAATAAATGAAAACAACATTTTATTTTATTGATTGTTTTACCTACGTGACTTTACCGAAAAAACCGAAGCGTATGAATCCTTGCAGTCACGAAAGCTTCAAATCTAGAACGATACGATATATGATGGATGCAGGTGTGTGCTAATCGGATAAAAGCATCCGCCAGTGTTGAATTTATACGTTTTCTATTTTATTTATCATCATCACTGGGTTACCAGTCCCTGTGGTAGGGAGCCAGACGCTGCATGGTTAAAGGCCTTTGCCCAAAGAAGTGGGTCACAAGTGGCGTGCAACAGAAAGGAAGCATTGTATTTGATGAGCAAATGTCAGACCCAGGCACAGAGGTGCATTGAAATGACATCTGGCATCCACTGGTTGAATACAATATGGGAGCTCATATAAAAAAAAACATTGTTACCGATGTTGCTCAAATAGGTTGTGAGTTCAGCTTCCATTCTGTTTAAGAATGAACATGCTTTGCTGCTGCCCCTGCCATGTGATGGCAACACTCTTCTCCGTGTGTGACAACATGTGCCGGACTGCACGATGGTGAAATGTATATTTTTTTACGACTTTCATGACACGTCAAAAACAATCTAATAGTAAACGAGAAGCGTGAGGGCAGTGCGCATCTCATGTTTACATCACATGGCTCGTGGTGGAAATTCCACATTTTCGGAGCATGGGCGAGCCTGTCCATAGAATAACCACAAAGTAGTACTGATTTGACCAATCCTGTAAGGATGATGGGCTGAATTAACTCCCCCCCCAACCAGAATTCGAACTCACAACCTTACGACCTCACAACCTTACAAACTCATAACCTTACGAACTCACAACCTTGAAAACTCACAACCTTACAAACTAACAATCTTGAAAACTCACAACCTTACGAGCTCACAACCTTACGACTTCACAACCTTGAAAACTCACAACCTTACAAACTCACAACCTTATAAACTCACAACCTTACAAACTCACAACCTTG
>CM025664.2:8367536-8393391 GCA_014621495.2 Entosphenus tridentatus
GGGGGGGGGGTCAAAAATCGTCCAAAATCGCGTGACGTCATTTATGGACGGCCCCTTGGGAGCCAGCGGAGGGGTCGAAGTCATTGCCGGATTATCCCAGTAGCACAAGTAGCAGCTGCTACACGTGTAGTAGCTACGGCTGCCGCACTTTCAAGGGTCCCGCGCTAAATGCTTTCAAGCTATCAATTACGGTTCAGTGATTCTGCACTTGCTCTATTACGATAGAACTATACCGTCTTAAACTTTTCGGAACGACTGGGTGTTTAAGGTTAGCGATTTGTCGTATTATCTGGCTGTATAGCAAGTTAAACAATACAATTACTTTACTATGCAATTTAAAAAATGTGTGTTTTAATATTTACGTGTTTTTAATATTTTATTTAGGGCCCCTTTATAACATATATGCTACAGGCCCCGCACTAGCTTAATCCGGCACTGGGCAAGCGGTACACGGTACTGTTGTGAAAATTCCTTTCTTTGGAACTCCGTTTTACTGTTCGGTTTGTTGCCCCTCCCCCCGCACCACCGATGAGCACGGCTGGCTACGTACGTCCCTAAACAAGTTCAACATACTGTACATGTACCTACGTCTGGAGTTTGCAGATGAGCGCTTTGGAGCAAGTGCAACATGAGCGTGTGTGACGTACTGGAATTTTTATTCTTATGTTTTTTCGGTAAAGTCACGTAAGTAAAAAATTAAAATTAATAAAAGTAAAATAAAAAATAAAATGAAAAACACGACGTTTCGGAGGCAACACAAGCTTCCGTCTTCAGGTGGAACCGTCACAGCACGATAGCTGTATCAAGTGAGAGACATTCCAAGAAACATTATTTGTATATATACTGGTTGAGGGTGGGAGGAGCCAATTTTTTACCTACGTGACTTTACCGAAAAAACCTAAGAATATGAATCCTTGCAGTCACGAAAGCTTCAAATCTAGAAGTACTGGAATTTTCTTGCTCACTCCACTGCTGGCGGAAGGGCCTCCACTCGTAAGGAGCTCTAGAGGGCCAATCGAGCTGGTTGCTATTGGGCTCTCTCTTCCATGCAGACCAGACGCCTTGGAAGAGGCGTGGTAACGTGATGCAATTCGTTCAGTCGATATAATAATGTTGAAAGCTGTCCTGTGTACTGGGGCGTCAATGGGAGAATCTCAGAGTGCATACCATAGCAGCGTAGATTTATCAAAGTCTATGTTATGCAAAGGGACACGGGTGTAATTTAAGATCATTTACGGTGGAAGTTACGCGTCACGTATCTTTGCAAGTTGAATATTAAACGGTGAAAAGTAGAGTAGCTTTAAAAAACGAATTTTTATACAACACGATGTTGTTGTTTTGTTTGCTGTGGCAGTCCTCCCCAGTAAACATGAAACGTTGTGGGACCAACGTGGGACCAACGTTGGTCCCACAATTCAAAACAAATCGTTTCTAGGTCCACCCAAACTAGCGCCTTACACACCAGTAGTGCATTTTCTCGTAATTTAAGATGGGAGGCTGAAAGGTCACCTTTGTTAACCTCGTAAAATGCACTGCGGTTCTTCGTATGATATCTTAAGCAAACAATGGTGTCACTCCCCCATGGGTTCTTCTGCGTGTTCGTTCACCGTTCACTGCGGTGTATACAGTGTTATCGGTTGTCTTGGGGACGTGTAGCGATTGTAAGGGCATGTCCGCTGCTGCCTATGGCCATTGCTCTGCTCAATTGTGTTCGTTTATCCCTTCACATGCAGTACAACGTGTTTTTGTTGTAGAATTACAAACATTTCCATAACAAGTGACCACAACGGGCGCATGAAATAGGCGCATGTGGCCACAAGACGGCGCTGCTTCCGATGCGGGGACGTGGATGGCTCCAGATTGGACTTGATGACATTATGTTGGTAGTTCGAGGTAGGCCACACTGTGGCAGTACAGCGATGGATACTGGCATCCATAAGTTCGGAGCTAGGAGTGATTACTCCCCTCCTGGGCGTGGATCTTCTTCAGAGGCTGCAGTTTCCTTCCACAAGCCACTGGATTAATAGGAGTCAATTTGCCAAACATCCAAACTCAGCACACTCATAAAATATTCTTAAAGCCTTAGCGTTCTTGGACAAAATGCCATTCTTTATAATGATGCATATGATCCAACTCTTTGGTTCTTTCGGTAAAGTCACGTATGTAGAAAACGAAAATAAAACAAAAAGTAATATATAGACTGCTTGTGTTGCGATCGAAACGTCGTGCTATATTATCTTTTGTTTTATATTTTTCTACCTACGTGACTTTACCGAAATAACTAAAGAGTATGGATTCCTGCAGTCACGAAAGCTTCAAATCAAGAATGATCCAACTCGGTTGCTTCTTGCGTTCACTCCTCTTTAGGGTCTGAAATTCAGACCACTGAAGTGGCAGAAACATTTGACTGTATTCTCCGGATTATAAGACGCATTTCACCCCGCGTATTTTAAAGCAAAAGTAGTTGGTGCGACCAGATTGGTATAACTTTATTGACACCAGACAAGTTCTATGTTTTATAATATGTTTTATTTGTATTATTTTATTATTTCCCTTCTATGTGACTTTACCGAAGGAACCAAGAAGATTAATCCCTGCAGTCACGAAAGCTTTACATCGAAATTTAACCAGACAAGTTCTGAGTGACTCTTACTTTCCGCACAGTACGGGACGAGCCACCGATGTACTTCACTGGACAAATTATTTGTATGTACGTTGAACGTATTACCGCCACGTACGTGGCCAACCTTACTCATCGAAGGTGCGGGGGAAGTAGAACAAACTGATTCCACGTTTACACTATGAGACCTCCTTTACCAGTGGCAAAATATCGTAATAGGTTTTTACCCTTTCAACTGGTACAAAAACTGACACCTTTATGCAAGGCGTCATGTTTGCAATAACCACAACACAAGCAGTGAAAATGCAAACAAAAAGAAACAACTCTGATAATGATAATGCGCTGTTTTTGAGTTGTATGCCTTTTGGCGTCATCTGGTCCAACACCATTGGAGACTAGGCTCTAAGAAAAGCTGTCTCGGGTGTGAACCAATCAACTTCAAGGACAGTGCATATCATTATCAGAGTTGTTTCTTTTTGTTTGCATTTTTAATGCTTGTGTTGTGGTTATTGCAAACATGATGCCTTGTATAAAGGTGTCAGTTTTTGTACCATTTGAAAGGGTAAAAACCTATTACTATATGATGCCACGTTGGCAGTGGTGACAACAACAACAGCAACTCAACACATTATTCAACAACACTGTAGTCTTGAACAATAAGTAATGGGTGACGTTTCGGGAATGGCCCTTCTTCATGTGTAACTTGCTTTACCAAGAGATGTATAGTTTCATTGGAATTGCCAATCACTCACATTGGAATAGCCAAACGACCCAGTTTTAAGGCTTGGAATGAGGCTTTTCTGGATAAGTATTTTTAGAATATGCTTCTTATTATATGAGCCAATTTGGGGTCTCAGAGATAGTTTTTTTTCTCATGAGTTATACAGTATAGAGAGTGCCGTGTAGCCAATGGCGACGATAATTATATCACAGTATTACAACAAAAATATGTTTTTGTCCTTGGGTAGTGTTATTTCCTAATTGCTTATGCCTTAAAAGTACAGAAAATGGCTATTATTTCCCACAAACTTTGCTTTTGTGACCAGGACACGAAAGCAAAGTTAATAAGACTATGTAACAACGATTTTTGTTCAAGGGTAGTAAGTGTTATTCTTTAATTGTTTATGCCTCAAAAGCACGGAAAATTGCTATTATTCGCCATAAACTTTGCTTTTCTAACCAGGACAGTGAGATTTAAAAATGTACCTATTTTCAATGAATAAACGTGTGCATTTGTGTTATTCCTTCACATGAAGTCCTGGTCACAGAGACAACGTTCGTGGGGAACAATAGACATTTTCTATACTTTTGAGGCATAAGCAATGAGAAAATAACACTTACTACCCAGGAACAAAAATCGTGTTACATAGTGAATTATCAGTGGTGAGTGATATCTGAATCGGTCCTGGCCTCCCTATCAAGAACCGGCTCTGGCCAGCGTGACGTATTGTCAAATAAACACCCTCGACCCCCACGGAGTGGAAGATACCTGAATCCTGTGGATTGACAAAGGGCTCTCCATTAAATTGTATTATTAATCATGGTTTCATTTCTCACCGACTATTTTGCTGGTGTCTGCGAGACTCGGACATGCACGTCAACGAGAGAAGCCACTGCCATCACGAGACGTATTCTGGCCGTCGTGTGTTCGGTACGGAACGTAAAGCCCCGTGTAGTTTCACGGCGGTCGCCAAAGTATATTTGTTTAGTATATGCTCACACATTGCTCAGAGAGAGTCATCAGACGCCATCACACACCTCACTCAGTGCTCGCAAATGCCAGGGTATTTGAACACGATCCTTTGTGTGCCCTCTCGTGGGGAATTTGAGTACTATTATTGGCATACCACCGTCGCGTAATAGACTTGTTAAGATTACGCTTATTAAGTGCAAATTTCCACGCCTGATAACCAAATATTGTACCCTCTTTGGTCATAAAATTCAGCCAATAAGGACATGTTTTTTGTAATGTATTTACTAGCATTGTGTCAATACCGGTACTTTGTAGCATATTGCTCTAATTGCATTTTGTGTGCGTGGATTAGGTGTTGAATTGTCTAAATTTTTAATCGAGACATTTACATAACACACTACTGCGCACACCTCCTTCCAAGATGGCCAGAGTTCTGGTAAAATAAAAACAAATCAGCAAGAGATGGCCTCGGGCTCAGATGGCCATGTGAGCAGTAGCCACGGTCGATCTGACAATGACACCCCAATGACGAGACGCATTCCAAACAAAAATCCACACGAGCCAAATGCTTTCGAACGCTCATAAATACGCACGCACTTCAAACAGCTTGTTGGTGTGTCCACTCCAATATAGTTTGACAACGGTGTGGGTGACTTAGTGTGCTGTTTGTACGTGTTGAGTAATACAGTATTTAGAACATGGGGGTGGGGGGGGTGGGCAGGCAAACATGGGGGCTTATGGGAAGCGACCGAGTAGGGTCATGGAGGATATTGAGGGGGTCACTTAAAGGGCCCAAGCCCCCTTGAATTTCCACACCCGTGGCTATACGCACAGCGGTGTTTCTCTTCTCTTGTAGCAGGTACGTGTACAGCCCATTTGGCAATCTTCCGCTGGACGTAGGCATCTTCCACGCCGTGCGGATCCGTTGTTGTGTTGTTTTGCACGGTTCATAAACATCACAACTCATCACAGAGACCAGTCTCCGTCACATTCACGCGATTTATTTGAAACGATCGATTCCACAAACTGACGAACGCACACGGAAAGCAGTTTTAGCATCACGCCGCCCCCCCTCCCGCAACAATGATAACAAGTGCCGAAAGCGTCGCATCGGAATGCAGAGGAGGAGGCGTCGTGGTTGTTTTTGTTGGTCGCGTTGATTCTTGAGAAAGCTCCGTCGCTTTACCCTACGACCGATGCACTTCATCCCCCGAAATCTGTCGTTTAAGCCTGACAGACTCCGGTGGAATGAAGGACGTCGGAAATCGTGGGAATTGCATGGAGGAGGAGGAGGATGACGATGATGATGATGACAAAGAAGGAGAAGCGGTTTCAGCGTCTCCGGTGGGTTTATTAATTTCATTTCATTTCTTTCTTTCCACCGTGGCTTTTTGTGGGCCACTGTAGTGTTCCAGACAGACCTGTTCCGTTTCAGTACCCGCGAGTCTGAATGAGAAAACCAGTTTGGCTTTAAGAGCGCAGTCAGTCTCGTGAGAGTTAGAGAGAGATATCTCTTTTTTTAAAATAAAGCCTCTACACCACCCTTGGATTACTGCCCAAAATTGGCAACATCATCTTATCGTGTTTTACAAAAAGCATTAAAACATTCGGCAGGCACAGGTATTGGAAGTCGTTCATATTTCCAAACTCAAATCCTTTTTTAAAAATCCTTTATATTAAGTTCACTTGCTTGCTTGCTTGCTTACGACCGTGCAAATCTTTCGGTCGTTTTTTAACCCACTTCCCGTGATCCAATCGAGCTGACATTTTGCACACAGACTCGTTGTGCGTGACAATTAATGTTCGTGAAAATTTTGTACCAAAATTTTACACTTTTTAGGACAAAAATATTATATTTAATTACCAATTGCTTAATGCTGCCATGCAATCATCTGACCCATAGGTGGCAGCCATCTCAAGCCAGAGGACGAGAGGACTCTAGCCGCCACGCATATAAAGGATTTATAGTGAAAAACTTTGTTTTTACGGGTTAATATTTAAACAGTATTGTAGAACGTCTATGTTATCGTCACCCTTAGCAGGAGAGGGGATAACATGTGACACATTTGTTGTGCTGCGAGAAGAAGAATGGTCTGGAAAGTTGACGCGGGCGAGGAGATGAGGTTGCATCTGACATGGGGCCAAATGTAAAAAAAAAAATTCCCGGTCAGTCACCTGCCAAAAAGGGAGACAGATGGAGAGATAGTTACAGTGCGTTATGGGAGCAGATCATACAACAAACAAATAACCGCGCGTAAACATTCACTTTGATCTTAAATGAGAGCTATGCGAACGCTGTCAAACATTGGTCTGGCGAAGCGTGCAGTAAACAATTCTACGGAACGCACCTATAGGACACGGATAGCTCGGAGGTAAAGGGTGTTGATCTGTCGTGCCTGCGACACGTAATAATCTACTCCCTTCACCTGCGAACCGCTCCCCGTCCCACCACCTCCATCGCCGCCGAGCAAATGCCCCTCCCTCCCTTCCTTGGTAGCTGCTGTGCGCCCAACCCTTCTTCGCGGAATTCGAGACCACACCTTTGCTTCAATTCTGCCGCAGGGCACGGCCGTTACTAACCCGACGCACGCCGCCCTACGCTGCTGCTGCTGCTGCCACCGCCACCACCACCACCGCCACGACAACAAAAAAAAAAGGGGGGGGGGGGAGGGCAAACTTTTCCTGCCGGTTATTTATTGCAATCTCTTGAACCACCACGTGTTTGTTTTTTTTTGCAAAGTTACGCCTCTCCACCGTGGGGTTTTATTTTTTTACTCTCTCTTTTCAAATTTTCGTTCAAATGCCCCCCCCCGACGAGTAACTGGAGGCTTGCAAAAGGGTGCACCGCCATAATTGCACGCATTAACGGCTTTGAGTTTGAAATATTATATTTGTAATAAATAAATAAATATATCCTAGGGGTTATAAAACTACAGTCATACAAATATTCAGACGTATTTTGTGGGCAGTTTCCACCAAAACATTTGGATTTAGTAAATTAGCCACCTGTTCTTGGCTTTTAATGACGCATTCAAGAGTCTGGTGAAAAGTTACGTTGGGTTTTGGGCTTACAAACGACAACTATACCTGTTGAACACGGCCAACATTTTGACAGCCACAGGTGGTACAAGAGGAAAAAAACATTCCTTAGTTAATGACAGGAGTTACGTTCATTTCATCGCAACGCAACAGACCTCCGTGAAAGTAGAGCCGCGTTACTCTTACTCTACACAGCGATTCGCCGTAAAAAAGAAAACTAAGAATCAGAGCGAGACTCCGATTGATTCTTGCGCTCGCAACTTTCGTGGCGTTGCTGAATTGTTGCCGAGTGTTGCATTAATTGTGAGTGCTTTTGTGTGGCGTGGCTGGGTGAAGCAACGTGCCACGAGACAAATCGGCGCAGGACGCAAGGATCGAGGCGCTCCGTGCAAAAATCAACAACCCAGGACGCTTATTTTGCCAAACGAAGTTTTCTCGCAACCATCCGCCCCAGACACCCACCCTCTCACTTACGCACACCCGCACACTCACCCACTACACTCACTCACACACCCACCCACTACACTGACTCACACACACACCCACTACACTCACTCACACACCCACCCACTACACTCACTCACACACCCACCCACTACACTCACTCACACACACCCACCCACTATCCTCACACTCACACACCCACTACCCTCACACACACACACTAATACACCGAATCCACTACCCTCACATACACACGAATACACTCACCCACTACACTCATTCACACACCCACCCACTACACTCACTCACACACCCACTACACACACACATTAATACACCAACCCACTACCCACACACACACACTAATACACCAACCCACTACCCTCACACACTCACACACACCCACGATCCTAACACACGCTCGAGGGCTTGCGAACAGCTTCTGTCTGCCGACTCAACTTGTGTTAGCTTTTCTCGGCCAGATTCTCTTGAGTTTTTGATCGAACCCTTCACAGTCGTTTCTAGATAAGTTGCTGCAATGTCATTTTCAACATAACATTTGCAGAGCGGACATGAAAGCGAAGCTATGGCGTTGCTTTGTGTCGAAGTAAAAAAAGAAATGGACATTTGCACGTGTATTGAGCGTTCCATATTTAGTTATTTTTCACTTTTTAAAGTGTAAAACAATATACTGTATGTCCATGTGCCTATGTAAGCTTAAGTTGGGGCATTTATCACCATGCGTAACGATTCTGGGCAGAGAGTGGCTGTCGTCTGTAATTAAAATTGCATATACGAAGTGCTTTTGGTGCTGTTGGTCTCACAAGTACATACATCTCTCTCTCTCTCTATTTGTTCAGCAAATGCAAGTTTGTGTTTAAGACAATGCTATTCTATTACAAAGGCCTGCAATATTGTATCTAATGTAATTCCTTATTTACGATTTGCATTTTTTTAGACAAAGTACTGGCACAACAGCATGGAATAATAACAACGGCATTTTCATTCTCCTTTATTCGGAAAAAGCTGGAACAATTTATTTTTTGACAAATTTCTGCGACCTCAAAATGTTTTCGTAGCATTTAAACGAACGCTACATATCCCTTCGCGTTATTTTGTTTTGCGCTACGTGCGTGATTGGATAACAGACAAATTCCAAAAGTGACCAATAAGACCAGCTAAAATCAATACCGCCACACAATACTTACGGGGCATTTGTCACATGCGCATGAAACACGTGGTCGCATTGACGCTTACCTTGAACGGCTGTTTAAGAGCGTGCGTGCGAGACCCGCGATGCGGACGAATCCGACTTGGACAATTTCTCAGCTCTCTCCTCCTCCTCCTCTTGTCGCCGAGGTTGTGAGCGTCTCTCTCCTCTCCTCTCTCCTTCTCGACGCTCTTGCCGTGGGCCGCAGTTACATATCGCACGGAGGAGCACCTGATTGGACGGACACACCTAAAAGGAGGCGGACTTTTTAATTAGCGCGTCTTAGATAAGAATCTTCCACCTACCGCCAATGGTGGAGGTGAGGTTAACGTTTCATTGGTTTGGCATGCAGGGCAGGTGTGTGGGTGTGTGTGTGTGTGTGTCCGTGCGGACGTGTGTGTCATGTGATGTATGTGTTGGGAGGAGGGAAAGGTAAGGAGTTTTCACTCGTGCAACTGGCGCTATTTACAATCTGGCCGTTTGCTTGCAGTCCTGGTTCTAGGGCATAGTGGTTAGCGTACTGCGCTATGCATCCCGGTAACTTTAGTTCCATTGTCACCCATGGCTAAGATAAGGGGCGCCACGGTGGTGAGATGTGAACTCCCTCGCCTGGTATACAGGAGGTCGTGGGTTCGATCCCGATCCCGACCCTGAGGCCTGCAGGTTTGGAGTTTGCATGTTCTCCCCGTGGTCGCGTGGATTTTTCTCCGGGTCCTCCATTTCCACGCGATAAGCCACTTCGTTGAGCTGTCATTTGTGGCCAAGTCGCTTCTGAAAAAAAGGCTGTATAGCTCAGTGGGCCTTACCTGGTGAACGAAAAAAATGGCTCCGTTTTAGTTTAGTAGTTTTAAGGTGGCGAGTGAAATATGAAACAGATCCTATGCGCCCCCATGTTCCATCTTCACCAACCCACACTGACCTTCCCCATGAAGTATAGCCAAACAGATCCAATGACTGACGCGGGTTTGGGAGACGTGCAACCAGCGGTGGTTTGACAAAGGGCTGTACATGACATGGCACTCGTAGAGAAAATAAGCAGAATGTAATTTATTGACACTCGACCATAGTTTGTGGTGGAACGGGGTACAGTGGTTCGCGCACGGTGCATTGGACCCCGTAACCACAGTTGGATTTCCCAGTCACGGTTAACATAATTGATGAGCGATATCAGAACCGGTCCGCCCTCTCCGCTATTCACCAACCAGCACTAACTGCCCAGCGTGGTGAAGTATGGTTAAAAAACCCACCAACATAACCGACACGGTATTTGAGGTCTTCGTGGAGCAGCTGATTGACACAGGACTGTGTATGACAAGAGGCATGATGATGTAGTGGAAATATAACTTATAAATATATCTATAACATAAAATGTAATTCCAGTATTTCGTTGCATGGCCTGCTTGTCAACCGATTGTTCCTTAATCTCACGAGGCTATTGTAAAACATGACATTCGTGTGACAACGTATTATTTTATGAGGCACAGGGGGTCACTGCTGTTCACAGGAGGCGTATTGATCTGTTACCCTCCCAGAACTCCTAAATATTGTTCCTCCAATTTCGATTTAAAGCTTTCGTGACTGCAGGAATTCATCTTCTTGTTTTTTTCGGTAAAGTCACGTAGAAGGGAAGTAATAAAATTATTTTATTATGTTTTATTATTTTTATTATTTTATTACTTCCCTTCTACGTGACTTTACCGAAAAAAAACAAGAAGATTGTTCCTCCACTTCCAGCAATTATCACAACTTGCATCGCTCATAACCACCGTCACTGCCCTTGCGATATGAAACAAACAAAACCAAAAAACTTGGGCTGGTCTCCCCCAATTCACGTCTTTTTCATCTCTTTGTTTCTCCTTACCCCCCCCCCGCACCTCCGATTATAATTATGAGCGCGGTTCGCGACGTACGGTGCGAACGAAGTCAAACGTACACACGTACGTGCGTCTCGCGCCGCAATTTCTAGACAGTGAAAGGTGACGCTTTTGACACACACGCAAATCTGAGAAAAATTGCGTTGTTAAAAAGGCTCTTTAACGCACATTAATGTGTATTGTGCGCCTTACAAAACCCAACATTAATCTTGTCTATTAGCATTTAAGTAAAGTTGAATGAAGAAACACATTTTCACAATCTGTTGCAAGTGGAATAATAATACAAATTATAAAATGTTCAGGCATTTGTTTATTTATTGCTAGATGAAGGCCCGCTGCACACCATGTCAGTCATAGGAGTGGTTTGACCATACTTCACCGTCAGTGCTGGATTATCCGAGTAGCACAAGTAGCTACATATGTTGTAGCTACACATGCAGTAGCTACACATGCAGTAGCTACACATGTAGTAGCTACACATGTAGTAGCTACGGGCCCCGCACTTTCAAGGGCCCCCGCGCTAAATGCTTTCAAGCTATCAATTCCGGTTCGGTGATTCTGCACTTGCTCTATTACTATAGTACTAGACTGCCTTCAACTTTTATGAACGACTGGGTGTTTAAGGTTAGCGATTTGTCGTATTATCTGGCTGTATAGCAAATTAAAAACAATAACTTTACGATGCAAGTAAAAAAGAATAGTGTTTTAATATTTAAGTTTTTTTAATTTAGGGCCCCTTTATAACAACATTTGCTACAGGCCCCGCACTAGCGTAATCCGGCACTGTTCACTGTGGGTGGTTGGTGGAAGTGGATGTGAGCCAGGTCCGACTCAGATATCACTCGCCAATTGATGTTCGCCGTCGCCTCGAATCGAATTCAGGTTGCAATTGAAAATTCCTATTGTTTAAATCAATCAGAATTCCAGAAATCCTACATTTAATCGTGTATCTGTGTATTGTAAGTCTATAAAATGGGTTGCAGGCATATATACAGCTCGACTGACCAGAAAATGTGTTACCCAGCCGTGCCATCAAATCTATGGGAACCATTACTGGGTGGTGGTATTCGTTACGTAACCAACCGGACGGAGTTTCACCGTAGAGTTGGTGCAATAAACTCGAGCTAGACCGGCACAGTTGTATTACGAGACCAGTTTTTGGAAGGCCTTCGTCCACTAGTGGACAGATTACGTCCAATGACGACGATGAATCCAATAAGTTCGCCGCTTTGAAACCCTTTTTTTTGCGTCGCATTAATCTCAACCCTCCCGGACTGTCACCCTGCGTGTCACTGGCCGAGTGCTTTAATGCCGCCCGAAATGTTTCTGGAAGCCTTTGGCGAGTGACAGGGCCGTCACACACACACCCCCCCCCCATCGCCCCCACCTCTGCAGGAACCTATCAATCAGGCACGAATGAAGGCGATGTCGGTGTGGCGTTGTCCCCGAGGCTGAATTCCGCTCACCACGACTCAGGTCTCTGCAGGCTCCTCCCGTCCCCTGTGCAGCACCAACTGCTTCGTTCGCTACCCCCCCCGCCCCCCGGGGGGGAGGCACATTTATTAATTATTTTATTTCGCGGCCATGCCGCGTGGCTTTCGGGGGCGTTTTCGGCTCGCGCCCGCGCGATGTCCGACGTTCCGCTGCGTCTCGCAAGTGACGACATCGCGTTTACCCCCCCCTCCTCCTCCCCCCTCACCTCTATTGAAGGCCGACACAGGAGGACGATTTCTTGCGCAGTTCTGGCTGTTGCCTGATGGGGCTGGTTGTAATTACCGGCGAAGCGTCACGGTACTCGAATTGTGAACGCCGTGGGTTGACTCCAACACACTAATTCGCTGTGTCGGGTGGTGGCGGGTATAACGACACATTTATATTTACGTGACCTAACACAACCCCCCCCCCCCCCCCATCGATTATGCATAATTTTGGTCGCGAAAACCTACTGCAACCACGTGTTTATCTGACGTCGCAAAAGTCTCGTTTCTTTTCTTGGCTCCCGAGACCCGGTGCCTCGCACAACCGGGCACTCGCTAGGGTGAAGGTAAAGACGCAGCCCTGCAATGTCTTGCTCACGCCATCTGCTAGTAGAAGCGCCTCCGCGGGAGGGAGCTTTGGAGAGCACCTCTAGGTGGCATGGGTCCTCCTCTTCCTCGGTCACCAGACATCTCGCTGGAAGCGGTGGGGGTACCCACGCTTCAGCTCTCTCCCACACTTGATTTGGTGATCCCATTTAATCTACTCAGCGGACGTCCACGTGGGGAGGATTTAAGAAACTCGCCCCCACTGTTTCTACCGCTGTGCCAACAGCACCTGGCCCCCGTCAGCCTGCGTAAGCTATTGATGTAAATTATTGCCGCTGTGCGTATGTGTGAGTGCATGTGTATGTGCGTTTGCATACGGTGATATGCATATGCCCTAATGTTTGCGTGTAAAGGGTGCACGATGTGCCCTGACTCGGGATTCGTAACCTGTAGGCAATGTCTGCGTTTGTAGGCGTTAGCTCTGACAAGTGGGCGCACGTTTGCGCACTTTGAAATTAATTCGGAACACTTCCACGAAACGTGCACAGATAGAATTGAGCGAGTTAAACCAAAAAAACACGCAAAGCAGTCAGGTTTATTGAAGATTATCCAGAGCTCGCCGATTCGCTCCGGCTTCTCGCTCGCCTCCTAGTCACTCTGCTACCGCTGCAATGGCGGTGACCGCTCCCACGAGACTCGCTCATTGCCTCGTCCACCCGTGCTGTTGTCCCCCTTCGACAGACTGCACTCTCCCAACACGGGGTGGGACAAAACACTTCGCGCCGCTCGACAATGGAATTCCCTCCCAATGGTCTCTTTGTCCCAGGTTCCCAACGCCGAATATCCGAGGCGCTCCACGCAGAATTAACAGCGGTACACGTGTATGTCATTTTGTTGGGGATGAGGTGAGTGAAATGGACGAGAGGACGCAATGGGGGAAAATCTGCGATGCCAGAATTCGGCGAAAGCAAAATTGATGGCAGTGAATCTTGATTATTATGAATGAGTGAATTGAATGAATGGGCAATGAGTGAAAGCCATACAATGAGAATATGAAGTGAGAAAAATAGCGGTGGTGGTTATGGGGGGGGGGGGGCGGGGCGCCCAGATTAAGGGGGCGTGGGGTGAGCTAGGGAAAATAATAATAATACTTGAACAATAAACTTGCTCGGTACGAGAAACGCGTCATCTTTTATCCATCGTACATTCAACGGTGATAGTTGGTTGCTGGCCGCTTGTCGCTTTGGACCTTTGGGTGTTGCGCTCAGCAACCGTAATTTAAAACAACAACAACAAAAACACAACCACAGGGAGTGCGGCTGCAGGCCGAGTACGGCTCGAATCCCCTGCAGATGAAACACACGTCAGGGATGTCAGATTGACAATCTAGAAAGGTGAACGGGCATTGAGCAGGGCGCATCGCTGGACTATGGAGGACGGACGAGACTGGCGATGGAGTGGCAGCCAAAGGATGAGGACTCCCACCGTGGAGATGGGAGTCATTGTACAGTGAGTGAGCCGAATGGTAGCGGAACTGGGCCTGCGAGAGATGGCGACGGCGTGGGGAGGGCCTTCAACCAGCAGTGGATAGACACTGGCTGCTGATGGTGACGATGATGTTGACGATGATGCCGACGTGCACCCACAGCGCTGGGAGTTAGTAATATGCTGTCACGCTGCAATGGCCACAAAAGCGTCGGCTTCGCCTGCAGTTGTCATTGCTGAGTTTTAATCTGGCAGCTGCCCGTGATCAAACCAAGTTTTCAAGTGTACTGAGTTGATGGCCTCAGCCTGGTCGTCAAACTAGGTACTTCATCTCGGCGAAATCCTACCTCTGAGAATTAAAACGTTGGCTCGATTGTAATTCAGTGAACATTATAGCAGGATGGGTGGGACAATGCTACCACTTATTGTTGTGGATCAGAGGTCACTTGGAGTAGTTTTGCAATATCCACGTCTGCGGGCCGCTTTCTAACACGGAGATTGCGTTGCTTCTTTATTAATATAATTAATCCACCATTGGTACCTCATTTGCCAGTAAAAAATATGATAATTGTGTTTTTACCCTTTTATCTGGCAACATAACTGACACACGAAAAAAAGGTGTCAGTTATGTTGCCAGATAAAAGGGTAAAAAACCAATAATCATCATTAATCCACTTTCTCAATCCACTGCTTTGTCGTGAATAGGGATTGTTTTTAACCAAACTTCACCCAACTGGTCCGTGCAGATCAGTGCAGGGCCTGGGGCGGCCGGGGGGGGGGAGTTGACAGGACCGGATCAGATGTCACTCGTCGATTGATGTTAGCCGTGGCGAACTTATTGGCTTCGTCGTCGTCATCGCACGTCAACTGTCCGCTACTGGACGAAGGCCTTCCAAAAACTGGTCTCGTTGACACCACTGTGCCGGTCTGACTCGAGTTTATTGCTCCATCTCCACGGCGGTACTCGGTCCGGTTGGTTAAGTAACGGATAGCACCACCCAGTAATGGATCCCATAGATTTCGTGGCACGACTGGGTAACTCATGTCATGGTCAGTCGTGCCACTGGGTTCATTGTGCAGTGCGCTAAACACACGGCCACTGCTCTCATCCACCGCATAGGCACCACGTCAGCAATGATTACGAACTGGTAAGGTGGGTTGCGTGGTTTCAACTTTGCAATTGGAAATGTTTTGACTTTCCCAGTTTGATGTACTGTCACAAAGACAAAGGTCCCCCGTATAGCCTGAATAGACTGTTGGGGCAAGTGCTGTGAAGCGACCACCTATGAAGGCCTGCACGGCACACGAGGGGTAGGTGGTTAACACCACGCCCCGCCGTCTTTGTCTCCCAAGTGGTGATGTTTACACACCACACCAGATACTCATTTGAGGCTGAGAAAATCGTCACTGGCGTTGGCCGTGAGCGGGAATCGAATTCGGGTCGCCGGGTTCGTAGCGCAGCGCGCTAACCCCTCGCTACACAACCGCTCCCCACGATGTACTGTATATATATGTACACACACACATGCATGTCGATTTGTACACTTTCACGACTTTAAAATGGGCGTTGTTTGACGAGCCTCGAAAGAATGGATGTTCTTCATAGTCGGTTATGAAGCATTTAATATGATCGCTGAAGCACACACACACATTCTTGAAAACGCAATTCATCCCTTACGGAGTGCATATCCGCCACTGGTGTTTCGGTGCATCATCACAATTGAGTTTCACAATTTGATTCGAGCAGCAATAATACGTGTTTTTGACATTGCGACGAATGTTGCGGCCACTAGTGGCTGCAGGGAGGGGGGGGGTCACGTGAACCAATTAACATTCAATGTGCAAGAATGGAAGAACGCCGATTTGTGCACACACGATCTGCGCGGTCATGGAGTGGCTGCCGACGAAACGCACCGCTGCCCAAATAAACACACCCAAGAGGGAGACGGAGCGGTGAAATCAAAACTTGCGTGCTGGTCCTCAGTGGATCCATATTCTTAGTTTTTTTCGGTAAAGTCACGTAGGTAAAAGTTATAATTAAAATTAATAAAAGTAAAATAAAAATCACGACGTATCGGAGGCAGGTGGAACCGTCACAGCACGATAGATGTATCAATCGTTACCATCGCAGCGCCGTGAGCGATGGCGATGACTCGGGGGCTTTTCTATCCAGCCGTGGAATCATCGTCACTGATTATGATGATTTCATTGATGAATGTATCACGAGTGGACATTAATCGATGAACCGATGCTTTTTTGCACCTTCGGTACGAGCACCCGCACAGATTGCACTTGTAGTTTTGACGAGCAGTACATGCGTACTTAAGAAAAAAATGTAATTATTATTATTATTTACCCGTAGGACTCTGTGCCAAAAAATCAAATTGGCCACATGCATTGCATGCAGTGTTTAGCACCCCCGAGGGTGGTGAAGGGCCCTCTGTGAGGTTTGCACTGCCAACAAGAAGCCAGGGATGGGCTCGGGCGTGCTCTGTTTTTTTTCCGTGTTGACAGGGCGAGCCTCGTGGCACAACTGCCGATCCTCTTAGACAGCTGTGGGCTTAACATGCGGTGCCATATTAGAACTGCTCGGCTGAATTGCTTAATTTTAAGCTTTGTTTTTTTTTGACAAATGAAACAATTTTCTCTCCGTACGTGTGTAAATGTTGGCGCGTACGATGCGCCGCGATTGGCTCAATTGTCTGCCCCCGGGTAGAACATCGTCTCCAATAAATCTCACCTATGCGAAGGTGGAATTTTGTTGAAAGCTTCCTAAGCGAGGCTACCAGCAGCACCTTCAGAAAAGAAGAAAAAAGATCACATTTTCCGCAGGAATTTTAATTCGCACCGTTCATGATATTAGCGAAAGAAAAAGATCTTAAATCCAGAGTTAAAATTAAGGCGTTATCTTAATACCGCAAATGACTTCATGCCGTTTTTATTTGCTCTGATCTCATTCATTCTGCCACAATCCCCCATTTTGTGTGCTCGGTAAAATATACCCTCGCTACTACATCTTTCACGGGGGTCCTGTGTGTGTGTGTGTATATATTATTGAATGCCGCATTTTCACATGCGCACAACATCATCATCATCACCACCACATGTAACGCTGTTGCGCTTGCTACCTCCGCCCTCCGCCCCCCTCAAACACCACGCACTTGGCGAAGGAGGGTAGCGAGTAGCCGTCGTGACAGCGTGTCTCTACTCGCTCGCCAGGCTTGTGTAACGAGACGACTTTTGCCAGGGGCGGCCACGCCGTCAGACAAAATGCTCTCTCAGCTATGCAACGCGCTGGCGCATTAGGACGCACGGCGCAAACAGAGAGCTGCCCCCCCTCATCCCCCCCCCCCCCCGTTCTTTTCTCTCTCTCTCTCGCTCACTCACTGCGCGGCGATGGTTGTAGCGAAAATGTATGGAGGGGGGGGGTGGAGAATGGGGGGGGGGTTTGCGGGAATGAGTAATAGAAAATTAGGTGGAAACCAATGAATAATGTCGCATTAAACCCAGCGTTCTTCACTAATTTTCAGAGGGGGGAGTGGGAGGATAGGGGGGGGGGGCACTGTCGCCGATAAGGCACCATCCGTGTGTGATGGCCGTCACACGTTTGAAACCATTTGGGGTTTGACAGCAGCACGATGATGATGATGGGGGGTGTTGTCACGTGTCGTCTATTGTCGGGGGGGCCGCACTTAAGGCCACGAAGGACCGCCAGTAGCTCGCGGGCCTTGCAATGAAGAGCACCGCATTAAAGCCGCACAGATCAGGACGGTACTAATGTTTCTGAAAGTGTCTGCTCTGAGCACATCACAGGGAAACAATCGTAGAGATAACCGGTGCCGTGTATTTGTAAAGCTGCCTTGGCGATAGCCCAGATTTGGCCTTTGCAACGTGATGCGTTCTACCTGTGTGTCCTATATATTTTACGGATCATACTACAGTGGAGAGGGTTGTAGATTAGCATTAACCGCGTGTCTTCTGTCTTGTAGAGCATGTGCTCTTAAGCCGGTTCAATGTATCCAGGTATGTCTGTACCATAGCATTGTTTGAGCAATGCCTCTGTTAGGATGATGATAAATTAAGAGTTGAGCCATCAGACAGCTCGCTTGGCCTGCCGACTCCGCACCCTACATTTTCTTCGGAATTTATTTCACTGGAATACTTTTGCACGCGTGGGTTTGTTTTTTTTGGTGCACGTATAAGAATTAAATGCTTCCGCTTTAAAATCCTGGTGCCATATAACATCGTTGTTACTAGCCTGCGTAAAACATGTCGAGGGTGCGTACTGTACGTTGTCCTGCTATCATAAAATTGCAGAAGAATAGCTTTGGTGATAGATAGAGCCTTGAGGCCTTGAGGCTCTCTATTGTGAGGTCACGAGTTCAAATCCTGAACAGGGCTAATGCAGACCAATTGTCATCCCAGACTGAGCACCGCTTGTTGGAATGTCCAAAGTAAAAACAATAATAATGGCAATTATTTAAGGATAATGTACATGCAATACCCGGGGGAAACGTCTGCGTTTCAAGACACTTTAGGAATGATTGGCAAACTAGATTATTGAGTGCCTGGCTTCATCTGGGAGCAAGCTGGAAACTCCTCGAGAAAAAAACCCACGATGCCATAGCCTAATCACCGTGCAGCACCCATAACTACAGCACATGGCAAGCCCTGGTGGTCACCCATCCAAGTAGTAACCAGGCTCCAATTTGCTTAGCTTCTGATATCCCACGAGACCAGGAACATTGAGGGTGATTTGATTACAGGGCAGTGGTTGTGGTTGTCCTGTGTATGGACTATTTTCTGCCATGGGGAGATCGAATTTCCGCACTCATGGCTTAGGACTTACATCGGAGATGAGTAACTTTCACTGCTCGCTTGAGCATGGGAGAACTTAAGCAGTTTATTTTTGAGTAAGAAACACGCATTCCAGTACAATTGCAACAAATTGCAGTGGCGATGCTAAATGTAGCATATGTGTAGGGGTTTTACGCGTGTGAATGAGTAAGGCTCGTATAAATGTTTTAGATTTTTCTCCTCAGCATTGTGTCCTCTGTACGACGCCAGAACCTCTCGAAAAAAGTTTCCTGCTGTAGAAACGCACACCAGAGTGGGAGGGGAGGCAATAAGCATGCCCGGGAGTAACGAGAGTACGTCCACCGTGGAGAAGGAGTGACGAATTCACTTCACTCGTGTGCAGCAGGAGCCTGAGAGATGGTCTTGACTTGGGACGGCCTTAATCCAGCGGTGAATTGCTCATGGCTGATGATGACGACGACGATGGTGATGATGAAAACGCCTACACATGCTCTGAAGTGTAACACGTACGTTTTCGCGACCAATATCATCCATAATATAGGGTTTTTTTGGGTTAGATCGCGTAAATATTTAGATCGCGTAAATATTTAGATCGCGATCTAACCCAAAAAAAACCTATATTATGGCTCTGATGTGCATCGCACATTATTGAAAAAAAAATACACATTTGACCATAGATTCTAATTTTGAGTAAAACGTGGTACTTCTTCAAAGGATCTGGATGATCTTAAATTTAAAAAAAAAATTACCGAATCATTATAGAGTGCTTCTCTCGCAGAGACGGGCTGGACGAAATGAGCTCTCCCGTGCTCAGCTGCTCCGTGATTATTCGATCGCGGGACCGCGAGAGACGGTTGGGCACCCCGCGCACGGACAAGCCCGTGGGCGCACGCGTGCGTGCGTCGCTGCTCGCAGGCTGGGGTGTGTGCATAAGGGCTTTTGAATGCTGGAAGGAGACCAGGGCCCGCCTGGCAAGATGCACCTCCTGGGGCATCACTCGTCAAAACTTGCTGCTGCGCATTTTTTCGTCTCCTTCTTCTTCTTCTTGCGGAAAGTTTTTAGTTTTGGCCATGGGCAGACGCACACACATTTTTTTTTTGGTGCTGCGTGTCAGGCATGTCTCCCCCCTCCCCTCCACTCCACCGCGGGTTTTAACCCCTCGCCTGCTCCGTGCATCCGCGGTGCAAAAACAGCCACTCGATTTGGCCACCCGAAATTCATCCAACGCCTCCCCCCCACCCCCCGCACAGAGGAGTTGGATTGGCAGCGTGGGTGGAGATGGGAATGTAACCATGTGCTTGATGGCAGTTTCCTGTCACTGCTCGCTGCTCTGAGAACGTGAATCTGAAGGCCAGGCCTGTCTAGATGGTGGTCATTAAACTCTCAAAGAGAACTCAATTTGAGAGAAAATAAAACTCAGGATGGTCGGGTTTGACATTGAATGCGTGCCGGTACCGAAGCACTCATGTGTCAACTCAAAACTCTTTGTAATTTTTACTCAACATCTCCCTGTATTCTGGTAGCATTCTCGTGTCACGTGATATCTCCAACACTTTGACTTTTCAATCTCTCTGGCTTCTCCCTGTGCTCTGAAAAAAAAGCCACTGCTTGAAATGCCAGGCTACTGTACGTGTTTTTTTGTGGCAAGGCGGTGTTACTGATGAACGTGATGGGTGTGTTTTGAGTTATACGCTGTGGACCAATTATTAATGCAGTCATTTAATTACATTGTGCAGTTTATTAAAGGTTGTTAGGATTTCCTGATTTAAATATTTTAACAATGTATTTTGTGTGTTCTTTCTTCGTTACCTTGTTAAATATCCTGGAAATTTGGTAGCCATCAGGCCCAAAATAATAGTGCATTTTTTATATTATATACGTGTTTAACTTTATAGCTTTGTTTCAATGCGACAAATGCTGTGTGTATATTTGCACATTAGTCATCGCTAGACAGTTAAACCTGACTTTTAGTCCATGGGAGCTGATTTACTTGCTTCACTGATGATGGGCGTTGAACACTTTTTTTAAAGAGTTTCATAGCACGAGTTGTATCAGCCATGATTTATCCACTGCTGGATGACAAAGGCCTCCCCGTGTACAGTTATCCAAAAGTAGAAACTCGTAGCATGCTTCATCCGTTTTCTGTCAACTTTAGCACTTCACACTCCATGGGAGGCAAATTATGATGGGGAATAAAAATATTTCAGTGTTTATCATAAGTTCAAATCAATGTAGAACTTCAAAGTGACCCTGCCCTATGCGTGAAAGCAATACGTCTCCTGCCTGTATTATTTTAGCGCCCATAGTTTAGTATTTTGGTTTTGGGATGTTTCTAGTTTCATAACTAGAGACCGCCCCCCCTCCCCCCAGTTATCCAGCCCTTCCAGAAACATCATTACGATCCGTACCGCTCTCACACAAACTAAACCACGGACATCTGCATACGGCTGGACGCGCACGTGCGGTGTTCACATACCGCGGGCTTGCACCGTATGCAAAGTCGTAGTTGGCTTTGTGCGCGCGACGGCTGTGCACAGGTGTCGTTGCAAACACGGCAAGCGCGGCTTGGCGGTGAAGCGTCCCCAGGTGTGGCCCAAGCGAGCCTCGCTTTGCTTTCTTGATGCTCGCCGCGGTGTCGTGGTGAGCAGCAGGGCGCGAGTCACGTGTTCCAAAGAGGTCAACGGTTCACTAATAGGGTTTTTCCCCTTTTTTCTGGCAACAAAACTGACACCTTTTGCAAGGAATCATGCTTACATTAACCACAATACTTGCAGTCAAATGCAAACAAAAAACAATACTCTCTATAATTTATGCATTGTCTTTGAAACTGATTGGTCATAAATTATCAGAGTATTGTTTTTTGTTTGCATTTGACTGCAAGTATTGTGGTTAATGTAAGCATGATTCCTTGCAAAAGGTGTCAGTTTTGTTGCCAGAAAAAAGGGGAAAAACCTTATTAGTATATTTTGGTACTGGCAAAGGAGGTCCCATGATGAGGTCAACGGTTCGTTATCATCTTCCCGGCTCGGCAGTTGGAGGAATGGTGCAAAAAACTATTATTGTTATTTTATTCAAAACAAAATCAGAATCTTTTTTTTCCCTGGAGAAATCCGATGTGCTATAAAGATCTTTTTCACAGATGCCCAGTAGGTCACAGACAACCCTCCTTTGTCCGCCCAGCAGTGCAAGTGGGTAACACCTGCCCATTCGTAGATCTGCGGATCGTATGTGGTGGGGTAAAGTGTGGGTATTCTCACGTCTCTCGAGATGGTCTTTGTTCAGTGTGAAAAAGTCGCCCCGAATACCATCCAGAGGTAGGGGTGCTCTCCCTTTGGTGGAGGCAACTGTGTCACACGAGCAGTGGTGTGAGCAAGCAACTTTAACAGAGTGAAACTGATAGAAGATGCCGATGGTCGTGACTAACAACAGTGGCAGATAAAGGGACAGAATGTGCACCTGGAGATGGGGGCAATGTAATCTGCTCGTGTGAAGGTTGTGTGTGGTGTTGTGTCATCGCAGGACTATGAAATATGGTGATGACTCGGGGTGATATTCATCCAGCCGTGGATCGATCATGGCTGCTGCTGCTGCTGCTGCTGATGATAACCTATAAACATTCTAATTCTTGGTAAAACTGAAATCGGAACAACATTGAAACAAAATTAAACCTGGATTTGAATTTTGAGGAAAAATGTCGCTTCGCCTATAAATGGTTCTGGGTCAACAAAATCATAAAAAGAGAATTAAATGTGTGCGTCTCCGTGTCATAAAAAGAGAATGAACGGAAATGAATGTTGTGGCTGAATGCATCGTTGCGGTGTGCTCGCTTTAGATTTCTGTTCGTGATTTCCCGCACACCTGTCACGCCCCTATCTTTACGCGTGTAAATGATTCCTGGGTGCTTGTGGACACGACACTGCATTGCTTCCATACAAATACCGAACCATCTGAATGCGTGAGCGTCTGAATGCGAGCCGATCTGAAGGCGGTTGACAAGAACAAGGGCGCGCAACATTACGGGATTGCGAAGTGGAAATTTAGTGATTTTTTATTTGAAAGGTGTAGAATTGGGGATAAGAAGGTACGGGAAATGAGGAATTCTCCACTGACCAAGAGATGAATAGATGGGAAAAGTCACGAGTAAGTAAGCGGAGGAGAGAGGTCACAGTCCAAATTCTGTTGTGAGTTGAGATTTTGATTTTGTTCTGTTTGGAACCAACCATAGACATATTACACTGGTCAATACACTTTTTCTGGCATAAGGTATTCCAACGGTTATAAGGTAATTTTGGGGTGCTGATTCCAAATCTGGCATCAGTTTTTGTCTATCACATCAGGTTTTTGAGATATCAAATATTGCATTTCAATAAAAACTGCAGAAGAAAAATAAATGTGGATATCTACATAAAATGATATTATAAACACACTATTCTAAAAATACAGCACCATATTTTAACACTAAAGCAGCCACTGACTCGCAACAACTTGCAATCATAAGTGACAGAGTTAATTTCGGGTAAAATCAATGAAAATGGAGTATGCCGATAGCATAAAAATGAGATGTGATAGAGCAAATCTGAGATGAGATTTGGAATCAGCACCCTGAAATTAGTCTAAAACAGCTGCAAAAGTCCAAGCCAGAATTTTTTTGTTGACCAGTGTTATCAATGTGCCAACGTGGGAGCTCTGTCCTATTATTGAATATGCCGATGCCAAAATTCAATAAAGACACGCACACATATAATGTCACGTCGCAACGTCGCCGGAGTTGAAAGCTGGGACGTGTGGAATGGATCTCAGTCCTTTTGTTATTTGGTAGTGTAGGCTTACACTGCGACGTGGTGTGTCCCTTTCATCCCCACGTGTTGTTTCTACCTCCCGGCCATCGCAGAGAATTGATTATTCATCTGCAGGGTCCGCGTGCTGGTGCCACTCTTGCCCATACATTTATGACACCGCATCTGCCGTGGTGTACATAAACTTTGCACAGTGCCCGATAAATTAAAAAAAGTTGACAAAGTGTGCACTGCGGTATTGCGTTTTGGCGTGCATTGCTGCCCTCCAATCTCGGTACCCATTTTAGGCCGAGTTAACTTAGGCGAGGCCCGGATTCCACGTCGGATACCAGAGACCAATCGTGCACGCGGTAAGGAATACAAGCTGAGATCTTAGCCCAGCGTGCTTCGCTATTTCACTCTTGAGTTCATATCTTAAAGACGAAGACAAAGATGCCCCCGTGTGTAGATGTCAACAGACTGTTGGGGCAAATGCTGCCAGCGAGCCACCTACTAAAGGCCAGGGTGGCGCTCCAGGGAGTGGAGTTGACACCACCACGCCTGGCCCACCTTTGTGTCCCCATTGCCGATGCTCACGCACCACACCGAGGACTCGTTTATGGCTGAGTCGATGTAGGGGAAGTCTGGAACTGGCTCTGATGTCGCTCGCCGCCGGGATTAGCCGTGACCAGGAATACAAACTCAAGTCGCCGACATATACGCATACACCGTGCGTAGATAACAACGCGCCGTTAGCGAGCGTCTATACAGGCGGGCATGGGACGAGAGGGGATGCGCCGGGTGACGGAAGGCAACCGTGAATCAAGAAACATTTCCAATGCCTCAACCGCCCATGGCCGGCAAATTCGCCCGCTGGGTTTAGGGTGCTTCCCGCAGTGTCATGGTTTTGCGTGCCAGACTCGCAATTCAGAGGTCATCCAGTTCGACCTCACAACGCAGCTGATGGAACGATGGTATACACGCTTGTTAAATACCCCCCCTCAACTCTGTCCACTCAGCAGTATAATTGGATTACACCACGGTTAATCGATCCGCATTATATAGCTGCTCAACATGAGCTATAAATGCTCTGATACGTGCACTGTCTCTGTACTGTTTGCCCTTTGACGTCCTCTGGTCTGACACTGGTGAGACTAGGCCATAAAGAAGGCTGTTTCTGGTGTAGGCCAATCAGTTTCAAAGACAATGCATATGTTATAAAAACGTGTTTGTTTGCATATTTTCCACAAGTACGTGTTGTTCATGCAGACTTGATTCCTTGCAAAAGGTTTCTATTTGGTATTTGAACACCGTAACACCTGATTCATTGCCAGAAAGTGTAAAACCTATGCTTATTTTTCATACTTCGATACTGGCAAAAAAAAAAAGATCTCATCGATACGAACAAACGATACAGAGGGGGTTCTCTGTAGCCTCCTCTAGTGGAAGAGCCTTCTGCCAGCAGCGGCGTGAGCAAGTCACTTGCAGGACTGCAGGGCCTTTAACTTGCGGGGGGTCGCAAGTTCAATTTGCAGCCTCCATAATACGCTTGCAGAGCGGGGCTCCCATTCAGCAGCCAGGCGCACCCTGGAATGTCCACGAAGCAGTTCTTCTTACCCGCGCCCGACTCTTGCTGCTATTCTTACAATTCCTCGACCCCTCGTTGTGGGCCCCTCCAAAGCGCCGAGCGAGCACGGGAGGCCTGAAGGGCATCGCTGCCCCACCCATCCACCCACCCACCCACCCCTCCCTCCCTCGTCTGCCACTGCTCTAGGCTGTGAGAGTTATGCGACGAATTCTGCGGTGAGGGCGGCTACAAACGATGTGTGGGGGGAGGGGGGGGGCTTTGCCCTTTCACCTCAGCCCCCCCCCC
>CM025664.2:8393791-8412620 GCA_014621495.2 Entosphenus tridentatus
TTATTATTGTATTACTTCCCTTCTACGTGACTTTACCGAAAGAACCAAGAAGATGAATTCCTGCAGTCACGAAAGCTTTAAATCGAAGAGCAGCAGCAATAGTTCAGGGATCACGGGCCCATTGTAATTTCCAGGGTGCAAGTTCCATGACCACCTCTGTAGAGGCTTTCGCAGGGTGTTTGCGTGGTCGCTACCGTGCCGTTGTTCGCTGAGAAATTCTTAGCGAAACGTCGTTTTTTTGTTGTTGTAAAGTTTTACGATTCTCTGTAATAAAAAAAAAACTTTATTTTGTTCTACAAAGGGAACACTGTTGGGGAAAAATGTGTGGAAAATGCTCGTGACTACGTCTTTACGTGAAATGTGGTTTTCTCCGAAAGGTTATGTTTGCAGGGAGGCGTTCACATGTAACAAGATGGTCTGCCCGCTGCTGCGAAGTGTCAATCTAAATGCTAAATTACTTGCCAAAGGGTGGGCCTCGAGATTAGATTGATGAGCAGTGCCCTGAATTGTAATACATGTCCTCCAAGGTTATAGCCACGGTGAGGGAATGGATGAAAACACAATTAATTGTAATTATTTTCACAAAACTGCTCTTGACCGAATAAGTATTTCTAGCTATTTGCCTCAGAAAATACATTCAGCTGCATTATTAGTCTGAAATGAAATCTCTGTCTCCGCTGTATAATTAATTGAACCTCTTGTATTTTTATACAATATATTGTACGTATGTTGAACTTCTTTTGCACCGTACATACCCAACTGTGCTCATCGGACGTGTAGGGGAAGGACAACAAACTAAACACAAAAAGCGGTTCTAAAGAAGTGGCTTTTCAATTTAGATTTAAAAGGGCATAGCTCCAGTGGCTTCCGAATATCGTAAGGAAGAGCGTTCCAGACGGCCACAGAAGAAGAGCATCTGAAAGCGCGCGATGCGGCGACCGTCTTTGTTCGATGGCTTGGCCAAAAGCCGCTGCGAGGATGGCCGGAGTTCGCGTGATGGTTTACACTCCTTGGCAAGACCAGAAAGGTGATGTTGTTCATTAGTGGCAAGCACTTTGTGTGTAATATTTGCCATATAGCCGGCGTAGTGCAGTGGTCGGTACACTGTGACTTACGATCCAGAGGTCGTTGCTTGGACTCCATCTCCCGGTGCCGCAGTTAAAACAATGACGTTAATTTATTAATTGCCCCACACCCTACCACTGTCCACCCAGCTGTCTATAGTGGGCACCACCACAATTAGTTGATCTGCGCGGGGCGTGTGTGGTAGGGTAAAGCGTGGGTGATCCCACCTTATCCAAGGTGCCGGTCAACGTTGATGAATAGACCGCGTGGACCAAATACCGTCCAGCGCTCGCTCTAGGGAAGGCTCCTCTGCCAGCCGTGGCAATTGCAGGGCCGCACCTTTACCCGTTTTAGCTTGGAGGTGTAATGTCCTGCCTGCACTTGCTTGCTTCACACTGTCGGCACGACCCCACATTGCTGATGATTTGTTGCATTCCACCTGTACATATCCTCAAAGAGAAATAAAACAGATATTTAACTTCTTGACTTTTTTCCATTGCAGACAGCTACATCGTTTCGATGGAGTGCTTTTGCCAATAACATCAATAGCATCTGCTTAACAAGGACTGACGAGACCGCGAAGTTTTACATTGGTCCCGAGTTTATTTGCCTGAACAAAGGCTGCTGGATAATATTGAATCTGAAAGTCTAATAGCCTGATGGACAATACCAGATTTATACATATATGTGGGGATACAATCTGCATCTATTTGATGGTGTTTGATAATGTTGGCTTCTGCCGTTCTACTCTTTACCGAGTCTTCGTGACATCGCTGATAGGGCAGCTCCCATCCCCGTGACGTCGAGCTATCGCTATTACATTGGGAGCTAGGATGGGTCTCGTGAGTCATATGCAGGCAGACGAAATTGTACGAGTCTGTTTTTTTTTATTTGGCAGGTGGTGGAGGGACTAAAGAGGAGACGTTAACGTGGGAATTTGCCCCTCCAGCCTCAGCCCCCTATCGGGCTAGGAAGAGCTGTAGGTGGCCACACGAGAACGCGAAGCTCATTGCAGACGGCGCACACACACACATCGATGCTCTCACACTTTTGCACGCGCATTTGTTAAGTGCTGTGTTGCGATGTTGCCTCGTGGAATCCCAAGTGGGACTGAGCCTCCCCTCGGTCGTTGAGTCAACCCAAAGGCAGCACCAAGAACGGCGGAGCAACACAAAACATATTGGACTCGTCCAGCAGCAGCAGCAGCCGTTATCGTTTCGATGTGACAGCCATCGTGCCACTTACTATCTTTGGCCATCGTAAGTCTCCGTCTACCCTGGTTCCTTTTCCCGTCCACTTTGCCAAACATCAACAGCTTATAACAACAGGGTTTTTTTTTATTTCCCGTCACGCCTGTAGCCACGTGTCCAAAATACTTTCGATTACATCTTTCCACGACGGGCTACGGCTACAAGTCGAGCCTTTTGAAGCAAGCTCTTGCAGTACACTTTCTTCACCGGTGCTTCTTGTTGTCCATCAGCCAACGTGTTCATGATCAGACGTATCGGGAACGCAGCTAGCTAAAAAAATAACCCGTAAAAACAAAGTTTTTCCCTATAAATCCTTTATATGCGTGGCGGCTAGAGTCCTCTCGTCCTCTGGCTTGAGATGGCTGCCACCTATGGGTCAGATGATTGCCTGCCACCATTAAGAAATTGGTAATTAAATATAATATTTTTGTCCTAGAAAGTGTAAAATTTTTGAAAAATTTTTTCACGAACATTCATTGTCACGCACAACGAGTCTGTGTGGAAAATGTCAGCTCGATTGGATCACGGGAAGTGGGTTAAAAAACGACCGAAAGATTTGCACGGTCGTAAGCAAGCAAGCAAGTGAACTTAATATAAAGGTTCAATCTTAATTTTGGAGCTTTCGTGACTGCAGAAATAATAGCATATTTTAATTTATTATTTTATCTTTAGACGTGACTTAACCGAAAGAACCAAAGAAGAATGATTAATATAAAGGATTTAAAAACAAACCCTGTGGTCTTTATCCTGTCTGCTGTAACGATCACCCAAGTTCCACGTGGATGCACCTTTCCTTCACGAGCCCGACTCTGTGTTTCTCCACGAAAAACGACGACATCCGGGCAGATGGGGCAGCTGATAAAGGCTGTTTGTGAGTAGCGTTGCAGGCTTGAGAAGACCTACCTACAACGGCCATCGTCACCGCACCCGCTTGTACACTGTCACGTGTATAATATAGCGCGCTGACGTGTTTTTTTGCTGCTGCTGTTGTTGTGGTAATCGCACCGTGCTTGCAATTCAGAGGTTTGCCGGTTCGATCTCGCGGCAGGCACCGCGGTAGGAACAATGGGAAAGGGTTTTAAATCCCAGCAGTGTAAACGATTTTACATCGCGGGCAGTCGGATGGCAGGTGGCACGTGGCGGTGTAAAGTGTGGACACTCGCAAAGTTGTCCAACAAGTCCGGCCGGCGTAGAAGAGTCGGCCAAAATGCCCTCTAGAGCAGCCCTCTTGAGCTCCCGATAGTGGAGGCAATTGCAAAGACCGCACCTTTATCCACCATTTACTCAACACATTTACTCAATTATACTGCCCTCCGATTACCGCGGTTGGCTACGTACGGTGCGAAATAAGTTCTACATGCATAACATGAAGAGTATATACCAGGCAACGTTTCTGACAATTGCCCTTCTTTAGCGGGCATACATAATGTTCACCTGTATCTGTGCAAACCATAATTGGCGGCCTAAGAGAGTCGGCTCAACAATCGGGTAACTTTCTATGCGCGTCTACTTTTTCGTCTCTCCAATTGCAAACAAAAAATTACAGACGTAATGCGATGTGAAGATGGGCCATTGCCTGAAACGTCGCTTCATGTAGTTCTTTCTAAGGGCACAGCGTTATTGATGAATGCGTTGCGATTGTTCTTGTTACTTGTGCCTGCGCAACGCAGTGTCGCCAAACAGCAGATGTATAAAGCATCGCTAATGGGCGGTGATGCTGACGACCGTGGTGTAAATGTGTTTGTATCTTCAGTCTGTCTTTTCGAGGCTCCCAATTTAAGCAAGGGGTTCAGTGCGCGGCAAACATCGGTGTCCGGTGGGTGGTCTGATGGTTCTCTTCTCAATTATCGGTGAGCGCAGACGCATCGATCACACATTCCCACTTCAACCCGTGCTGGGAAAAGACAACACGACTGCAATATTTCCAACAACGCTTATTGCCGCAATTGTTTTTTTTTTTTAAACGCAAGACGGCCGCAACGAGCGCTCAACTCAAATCGTTCCACTTGGCGTTGCCGTTTGCGCAACGCTGCGTTCATTGCGCCACGCCGCGTATAATGTGTGTGTGGGGTGGGGGAGATGCCAGGAAAATGCCACGAAGAGCGTGCGTGTACTTGTCTGCCATTGCGCACCGCGGAATTACATGCGGGGAAGCGCTTCAATATTAATGCTCGGGCAAATGAATGCGTCAGATTTGGATGATTCACGTCTTAAGTGGCTGCACGAGTGGCTGTGGCCATCGGCTATTATTTGCATAGGTCTCTGGAGCACTGACCAGATGGAATAACCGAGGTCACCAAACTCGTGCTCCCCATTATCTACATTAATTCCGATCATCATCATCATCATCGTCAGCCATGATTTATACACTGCTGGATGAAGACACATTAAGACTTCCTTGCACATAAGCTCCATCTCCATGGTGGCCGTGCTTCGAAGTTTTTTCTCGCATTGGGCTGCCACTCCGTCAGGAGTCTTCGACTGCCGCTCATCATTCCTTCGCGAGTGACGCATCCTGCCCAACACCAAATGACTTTCGTGTGTTGCTTGATCAACGTGTTCCTCGTTCGCTGCGTGCAGGTGCATTTTGTTTCGGAGTGCAATTCCACGCATGTGTCACCATCAGACCACTGCACACGCTATGAACCAGATTCTGGAAAAGACAAATGCATTTCAAAAACTTTGTAAATTAGGAAAGAAAACATTGATTTAATATACCATGATACTGTTCCTAAACCGAAACTAGAAGTATTATTGTTAATAAGGTTGGAAATAAATATCTGACAAAAAGGGATGTTTTTTTGCACAAGCTTAATGAACACACTGCAAAGGTGTGAAGGAATACACCACAACACGTTTCATTGCTCATGGTGTCCTAGGAACACAGTCGTGTTTCAAAGGAAGACGGCAAAGGATATGTTCCAAACTTATTCAACAATAAATGTTGTTCTCCCCAATCGGAATGATTTGTTGTTGTTGTTGAGATTCGCGATGTCTCGACGACTCCCAGAACGTACTTTAAAAACTTAACACTGTACGCCTGCTCGCAGTGTCAAAACGATTATCACCTGAAAAGAAACAAAAAACACACATCTTAGTCGGAGACGCATTTAAACGAACAACCATTAAAAATAACAGATTTTAGTCCTGTGAGCCAGCTTTGACTTGGGTCGTTTGTGTTTCACTTTCTTCCCGAGCCTTGCGCAAAAAGAGGCAAATCGCTTATCAGCAGCGCGTGGGTTTCTGCGCGGTTGCCCTGCACGGCCCTCCGATGCGTCTGTGCTGCGCCTCGATCTGCTCGAGGTCCGACGCTTCGCTGCACTACCACCCCTGTGGTCTTCGTTCGAACTCTGCTCTCTCTCCAAGCGCTGAGCGGTGTCTGGGGGGGGGGGATGGGAATAGATTCCTCGCTCACTGCTTCCGCTGACGATATTCATTGAGCGATGGGAAAAGGCCCCTTAAATGTATGTGCGTGTACATATGTTGCAAACATCTTTCGCGCCGTACGTAGCCAACCATGCTGAGAGGTTCGGGAAAACGTCTGTGCTAAAATGGCGTTAAGAAATGCAGTGTGAATGTTGTTGACTTCTTTCGCGCCGTACATAGCCAACGGTGCTAATTGGAGTGCAGTGTCCCCATGCAGAGTGCAGGGCATGAGTTAGAGCTGCCTCCATGACCGAGTGGGACTTGTTTTTTGGGACACAGGTTGTACCGCATCGCGCGATAATTGACTGACATATTCATTAGCAACGGCCGTGGTTCAAACCACTGCTGGATGAAGGCCTCCCCAAGTCATCGTCATCTCTCGCGATCGGGCGACGTGATGGTGATCCACCCAGCACCTGCATACGATTTGATTTTATCGCTCCATCACCTTGCTGGGTGCCTCTTGGACACGCTCAATTCCATGATTTGGCGCTCCGTCATTATTCTTGACCATCTGCTATTACGCCTTCAAGTGACATGTCCTGCCCAGCTCTTTACATTCCTAACAGAGGGAAAACCCTCAGGAGGGCCTTTAAAAAACAGGACAGCTGTTCCTTGTAATTATGACCCACTCTCGAATGACATGGTTATAATAGATCGTTTTATTTTTGATTGTTTAAACAATAACAAATATTTTATCGATAAAAAATAATACCGCGTATAAAATGTGTGTCGCGTACATGAGTTTTTCTTCCAGAACTAACTCTTTATTTTTTTTGTATCGGTCACAACTGCTAATCTGGGTTACAGAGCCACCTTGTGGTAGCTGCAAATCGACATTCTGCGCTGTGATTTGACCGTTTAACAGAATAAAAATACAAGGCGATGAACAATGAATGATCATGAACACGTTGGCTGAACAATACATACCTTTTTTTCATCCTTATTAGTCCATATTTTTCAATTCGCGCTTTGTTAAAATGACAATTAAAGTCGTGGAATTAGTAAATACCCAGGAAATATTGCCCTCTGATTGAAGGGTATCCTTGAAAGTGAATTGCCTTCATTGTGTGACCACCTAAGGGGAGATGATCCGATATTTAAACAAAAAACTATCGTAAGTGAATTCGCATGTACCGGCCCTCCGGTAACGTCCTCGCATCGTGCCGTGTGTTGTTCAAGCACGATGTCCGACGTTTCGCTGCACATGCCGATAGCTTTTTTTGAGAGATGGAATTGAATTCGCTCCGCGTAAGTTCACGGCATCACGCTGAACAAGATACACAACCCGACGAAACGCCAGGCCTGCTATGCAGCGCAACCACGACAATTGACGCAGAGGATTTTCGACGTATCAATGCGGTTGTTTGTTGTTGTAATGCAGTCTATCTGCGTGGGTTATCAATCTTAATTCGAAGCTTTCGTGACTGCAGGAATCCATACTCTTTGGTTCTTTCGGTAAAGTCACGTAGGTAGAAAATAAAATACATCACGACGTTTCGGGCGCAACATAAGCGTCCGTCATCAGGTGACGAACGTTTGTGTTACGCCCGAAACGTCGTGATTTATTTTAATTTTATACCTACGTGTCTTTACCGAAAGAACCAAAGAGTGTGGGTTATCAAGTTATAACAGGACACTCTATAATTGTCATGCATTGCGATCATGTTTTTGTAAGTTTTTTTTTTGAACGCGTGCATCTGCTTCATACGTAGCTGTCTAAAACGAATGCGCCTGATCCCACCGGATCACAGAAGCTATGCAGCGGTGGAAGCCGGATCATGGTTGGATGATGGGCCACCACCATGTGTAACACATGTGCTATAGGCTGCTGCGGGGCTACGTTGTCGGCAGAGGAGAGTTGCGGCAACATACATTGTTGCACTGTACTACTATGCTCCCTTCTATAAATGTTGAACTTCTTTCGGACCATACAAAGCTAACGGTGCTAATCGGAGGTACCTTAATCGACCCACACTGACCAGCGTGGTGAAGTATGATCAAATAATCCCGACAATGAGCGCAACCCTCATCCAGCAGTGGACCGACTAAAGGACTATATATGGACCATATCTTCTAGATTATAAGACACATCGTCTGCCCCTGTATTTTAAAGAAAAAAGCTGACGTGCGTCTTATAATCCAGTTTATTTTTGTGTGTGTGTGTGACCAGATTTGTAAAACAAGATTCAACCTGGGTCCAAGTAGATGCATCTTACTTTCCGGAGCGTCTTATAATACAAAGAATGTGGTTCGTGTACAAGCCGGCTTCATTATGCATATCGAGCGTTGCTGAATGGTAACCATCAGCCATCATAAATCCACTGCTGGATGAGTGCCTCCCCAAGCCAAAGTTCAAAGTTCATTTATTAGGTATAGCCCTGAGCCATTCGGTTCTTGAATCGGGTGCAATCGCAACAAACAAAAAACATGAACAAGAAAACATCTTAAAGTGACTATGTCATTGGCATTTGTCACAATCCTGCCATGTCATGCAGGTAAATGGAGTAAAAGCAAATACAACCATGACTCCTTTTTTGTCTCGACATAAACAGTGAGATTTTAGTCACATCTGTCTATTGGCTTTCCAGATCAACATTAACCGGCAGCATTTATTCAAGCAAGCAAACTCTCCAATCCGGTTCCAAACATCTTCTGGGTCTCATCAGCAGGGTCAGGCTTTCTAAACAAATGGCTGCTCGCTTACTGGATGCCATCGGCAAGAGCACTCAATCTAAACTATGGGAATCTGTAACAAAATAACAATAAGTGATATTTTAAATACTTTTTTTTTAAAACACGCTTTAATGAAATGTACCGTACGAGTAATGGCAGAACTCCACGACTCCAGGAAGTGGCCCCGAAGGGGCCGTGGTGATTTACAGCCAATGTCAGTTGAGCGTCGACAATAAGACCCAAGCCGAAACATAACATGTAAAAAAGATTGTTTATCAGTATGACATACGTATACCAAGTTTTCAGTCGATACCACATTGGGAAGTGGATAAAAAATGTGTTACAAGCTTTGAGGATACAACAGACAGAGTGAGTTAAGTAAAAGCGTGTAATAATAAGAATAAACAAAAACTACGATATTGCATACAAACTCATGTTGCCGTGTTGTGGAGCATTGTGGGTGACGTTGAGTATATTTCCCAGGATGGATGAGGGCATGGGGGGGGGGGGGGTCGATATTTCTGCACAGCCCCTGCCATTCCTCGGGGTTGCATTTTCATCCACGTGAGGTCAGGGGACCGGATCCGGGCAGAGGGCCCAGCGACTCCCCGTTGAGGCCGGGAACCGGTGAGCCGGGCCCCAGGGGCCTCGCGGTGTCGTGGTGCCGGGCGCGAGCCTGAGCCAGCGGCTCCAGGAGCAGGGGCACGGCCGCGATGAGGTAGCACGTGCCCGCCAGGAAGAAGGACGAGTCGTAGGTGTGCGTGATGTCGTACAGCCAGCCTGCGCCACGGCGGGGAGGGGGCAGAGTCACGAGAGGGCCACGGACGGATTTGGGTATCTTGGCTCCTGGAACAGCCGGAGCAGAGATGACCCCTGCCCCCTTCTCCCACCCCATCTACCCAAAGATAAAGACCCCCCCCCCCCCTATAGCCCGCGCAGAGTGTGGGGGCAAGTGCTTTTAGCGAACATCTATGAAGGCCGGCAAGGCAGACGATGGGGTGGGTGGCCAGCATCACGCCCGGCTGCCTTTTTCTCCCCAGTGGCGATGTTTATGCATGGCACCAGTTACTAATTTGAGGCTGAGTCGAACTAGGGGAGGCCCAGGACTGGGACTGGTTCAGATAACCGTCCCCGGTGTTGGCCGTGAGTGAGAATCGAACTCGGGTTCGTAGCGCAGTGCGCTCATCGCTGTCCTACCGTGGCACGTACAGGCACACGGTGGTGAGTGGTGGATTTAGCCGTAAACGCAAGCGATTCCAGTGGCGTAGAATTCATGACAAAATAGGCCGCGTAAAATATCAGCTCAAGTCCATAAACACAACAAGCTGAATGACGTGTAATAAAAAAAGTCTCATCTCTGTGTTCCATAATAGAGGTGTTTTGGGTTAGATCGCGTCAATATATAAATGTGTCGTTAAACCCGCCACCGCCCGACACAGCTAATTAGTAAGGTTTGTCACGTAAACAGAACATGCCAATTCGTTACTAGTTCAGCACAACGGTGTGTTGGAGAGCAAATCCACAACATTTACAATCTGAGTACGACGTTTCGCCAGTAACTACAACTAGCATCATCAGGCGACAGCCAGATTTGGTTGCGAAACGCCCAAGTGTTAAACTGACGAACATCCCTATGTTGTTTGCATCTCTCTTCTCTCATCTCACTACATCTGTGTTTGTCTACATTTATTTTATCTCACTACATTACCTCTTGTTACTCTCCCTTCTGTCATCTCACGGGGATTGCATACGTTGAAAGGGGGTTCCGCCAAAAATATTTCCTGCTCAGTAGCCCCCCCAGGTGGGCTAGCACCACTATTGCAGACGCACGCACACAAAGTCCCAAACGGTTGCTACCGGTACACACTGCAGGTCTCTTGTTATTATTAAAATGATAATATGATCAGATATCACTACTTTCCTTTAACAAAAATCTAAATATTTAGACACGGAGACCCACAGACAGACACACAAGCAGAGAGAGACTCACACAGAGACACACTCATATATATAATTTTAATATATTACAAAATATCTAAAATATATTTAAAATATTTTAGTTTTTACATACATTGGGCCCGGCCTCCGGGCACAGCCGTTAATTCTGTCGCCCAATTCGTCCTCACGGCGTATCATGTTTGAAGGTTCACACTGTACGTCGGCTCGTGTTTTGGGTTCGGGCGAATGGTTTTTCAGTGGGCGTGCGAAGACAGCGCACAGCGGTGCCTTGCGAGACGCGATGCATGTGGCCTCAGCCACAACAAAGTTTGCCGGTTTGAGGACCAAAAAAATAAAAACCCGTAAACTGCGCGCCGAAGTAATACGAGATCATCCGCAGCGCCACTGTCTAAGGTTAAACAAAGCCCGAGAGGACGACCACTCATCGCTACACCTCCACGGTGGAGATGGAGAGTGATGACATCGGCTCAAGTGCAGGAACGAGAGTGGATTGTGGCATTGTGGCCCCAACGTGTAGTGGCGACCACGTGGGGAGGCTGTCATCCAGCGGTGGATTGACCGCGGCTGATGATGGTGATGACCATAGGGACGAGAGGTGGGTGGACACGGGAAGTTGCCGAGTGTAAAGCAGACGTCTCCGTGTTCTTGGTTCTTTCGGTAAAGTCACGTAGAAGGGAAGTAATACAATAATAAAAATAATACATAATAAAATAATTCTCACGACGTTTCGGCCACAACGCAAGCAGCCGTCCTCAGGTGAAACCAGGTCTGTCGAGGCGACAGCGTCTGAATCAATCAGCACACGTGCTTGGAGCATATATATAAGCTGGGTTGGAAGGGGGGGGGAAGGGCGCCTTGACAAAATAATTTGCATATCAAGAGGATTTGAGCATATTTATGGGAAATGCAGGTATGTGATTAGTACTACTCATGTCCGTGCATTATGCAGGATTAGCAGCATCCGAGTTGATCAGTCGATCAGCAACGTTTCTCTGTCCGTGTCGAGGTTGGTGGGTGAGCCAAGGAAGATGGCTTCAGTAGTCCGGTGAATATCTGAAATGCTGGCAGTGAATGATCGCAGAGAGCAGTGGCCTACTACATTTTCCAAGGGTGGTGAAAATCATTTGTTGTAGTAATAGCCGTTCCGTGAGTTTTACCCAGGACAATTCCACCAAGTCTCAAGCCTCTTTGGCGGGAGGGTCCTGCGGTGATTATGTTTTGCTAAATTCCGTCAATGGGTATTTGACGTGAAAGTAAAACCGTCATGCAGCACTCGGAGAAACTCCACCTCGCATACGAGGGGCTAATACTGAAATCCCTGCACAGATGGATTCACAAATCCATTGTCGAGTATTCAACTATGGCACTCGTTGGCGTTCGAGGTCAGGACTTCCGAGACAACTGAAATCTACAAATCTCGACTAAAAACGAATCTGTTTCAAAATGTCTTCTGCTCTTTAGTTATTTTCAAACGTACTGCTCACCTCTGCTTTCCTCGGCCGATGTTTAACGATTTCCGCCTTTCCATCCGTAGCGCCCTGAGAACGATTGTTTAAGGTCGCTTTATAAATCATGATTATTTTTTTATACCGTTGCCACTTTTCAGCCCGAGCCTATACAACGCCCATTATTCCCAGGCAGTCTCCCATCCAGTACGAACCAGACTCGAGCGCGCATAGCTTCTGAGATCCGACAAATTTTGGGCACATTCAGGGCGATTCGGTCTTTGGCAAACGTCTGTAAGACGTGAATGTCAAAACAGATGTGGGCCAAACGGGCCAAGGTGATACGCCTGCTGCACAGGTGACGTGGCATCAGCGGTGTCGTGTGACATCGCTGACGCACTAAAAAAATAACAAAGACAAAGATCCCCCGTATAGCCTTAACAGAACGTTGGGGCAAGTGCTGTTCGCGAGGAGCACCTATGAAGGCCGCCACGGTGCACGAGGAGGGTGGCTGGCCAGCACCGCGCCCGACCGCCTTTGTGACGTCGCATCAGCGGTGCCGTGTGACGTCACTCACTCACGGACACACCAGTGACGTGGCTATCGAGTGTGCAGGCGGGGAAACTGCACCGGGGCCCACAAGCCGGAAGGGTCCCGGTGCCGGGGGCTTACAAAGAGTAGGGGGAGAAATTTAACAGGGGGGGGGGGGAGGGGGTAAATTTAATCCGTTGCACCGAGAGCACATGCGGAACCACGCCCGACATGCCACTGCGTTGCAATGTCCCATTGCAATGTTTAAGCTCAAGATCTCCGATCGTTGTTTTACCCGGCTGCAGGCCATGGTGTTGGCGCTGACACCCACGAAGTTCATCTCGGTTATTCACGGCGGGCGATGACCGCTACTTTATGTCGCGTGGAACAGGCGTCTCCTCTGCCGCTCGAACAGACTCATCAAGCAGTGAAACGGCGTGGCTGGGGAAATAAGAGCCGTCAATCACGCGTTCGTTCACCTCTACGACAGTGCTGCTGCTGCTGTTGCATAACACTGACAATCAATCAATGTGCAGAGGCTGCGCATGACGTTTGACTCTGCGTTCCCTCTAATCTTGGATACTTCCGTCTTCAGGAGCCTTATGAAATGTGTGTCGTAAGTTTTACCTTCACTCTGATGTCGCTGTCATCGAATGAAGGGGCAATTTTGTTCTTGTCAAGAGCAGTTCATCCGCTGTATCGGAGCATGCCTGCCGACCAGCCCGACAGCTCACGAAATAAAATAAATATTCTCAGCTATAGCGCTCAGCATTTGAAGCACTGTGCGTATTACAATGTACACGCATTGAAATATATGCTAAGAATCTATAAGACTTCAATCCGAATGTGTTGATCTGTAAGAGTAGACTTTGGCGGTTAGGTGTTAACTATGCAAACGCTTAGAGATCTGGCAGAAGGAAGGAAGCGTCGGCGAGGTGACATCAACGGCACTGGTTGTGATGACCTCTTGACCTTGTACATGTAGGGCAGTGTTCTTCATGGCAAGGCCCTCGGGCCACTGGTGACTGCCTCGTGGCCTTTGATGCGGCCCCTGATGTGCCGCCCCCGACAATAGACATCACGTGGCAACACTCCACACCATCATCGTGCTGCCATCAAACCCCCAATGGTGTCAAATGTGTGGCGGCCCCGCACACTGATGATGTCTTATCGGCGAAAGTGGCCCCCTCTGAAAATTAGTGAGCGACACCGACGTAGAGTATTTATTAAATGTCATCATGCGCTGTGGCTATCTTCTTCTATTGTATGGGCATCGCAACAAGATCCGTAAAACACTGCACATGTGTGAAAAAGAGCTTCATAGCTCATCGGATTTCTCCAGTATTAATAAATATTCTGATACCTGAACCGATCCTGTAGGCCTCCCCCTTCACACCAATCGGCACTGACCAGCATGATGAAGTATGGTCACACAAACCCCATAACTGACAAAAACGAAGGGTGCCATCATCTTATCTGATAGCGCAGTGCTTCGCAACCGGTGTACCGCAGCGAAGTCCCAGGTGTGCCGTGGTATTCTCGAAATTATAGGAAAAGAAAGAGGGTTACTGCACGTGTGTATGTTGAACTTAGTTTGCACCGTACGTAGCCAACCGTGATAATCGGAGGTGCGGGGGGAAAGATAACAAACTAAATACCAAAAACAGTTATAAAGAAATTAGTTTTCAATCTAGATGATTTAAAAGCGCACAGCTCAAGGCGGGCTTCCTAATATCGGAAGGAAGAGCGTTCCAGACGGCCGCAGAAGGTCACCTGAAAGCGCCGCGATGCGGTGACCGTCACCGTTCGCAAGCGAGAGCAGACGAACTCTCCTCCGTGCCGTTCAGTGGCCGATCCGAGCGCCGCAATTGGTCGTGGCGCGGTACGACAGACGGCCGTCGGCCCCCACCCCAAGCCCACGTGTGCGGTAGGCGAGGCATTGAGAATTCTCTCTCGTCTTCTTGGTTCTTTCGGTAAAGTCACGTAGAAGGGAAATAATCAAATAATAATTTTTTAATTATATTATTTTAGTATGTTTTATTTTCATTATTTTATTATTTTCCTTCTACGTGACTTTACCGAAAGAACCAAGAAGATGAATTCCTGCAGTCACGAAAGCTTTAAATCGAAACCGATCAACACAGTTGGCTACCGACGGTGCGAAATAAAAGAAAGCTGTCTCTGGTGTGGACGAATCCGTTTCAAACACGGTGCATATATAATTATGAGAGCATTTTTTGTTTGCATATTCACCACAAGTACGTGTGATTAATGCAGACAGGATTAATTGAAACAGGATTCTGTTTGGTGTTTGAACATCTTACCACAACTGTTTTATTACCAGAAAGGGTAAAAACTTATCGTTATATTGCGAAATAAGTTCAACATATAATAGAAAAAGCTTGTAATTTCTTGCTCTCTTCCTGAAAGGAGAATATGAAACACTTAGTGGTTTCACCCAGCGGTCTTTTGCCACGATTACAATCGAATTTTTCCTTTGTTTATTGCGTCGGCCCAGATCCCTCTAGCGAGGGTGGCTGCGATGTTCGGTCGGTACCTGCAGTGGGGGGCCCCATGAGGCAGCCAAAGCCCACGAAGAACATCGAGAGGCCAAAGGCGCTGCGAACCCTCTGCACGCCCAGCAGGTCCACCTGGCGGAGGAGACACGGACGCACCCTCGATCACCGTCATCATCATCGTCATCGTTGTCAATCATTCTTTAACCGGGATTGAGGCATCCCCAAACCTGCTTGCTCATTGTGCTGGGATTCCAGTGATCAGTTTGTTTGTTCCAATAAGGGTATTGTTCTTCTTGCTCGTGACCTGCCACATATGCAGTGATCTAGAAGCATGCCTTTAGATTATTTAGATGAATCTGCCGGTTTAACGGCACATTAGCAGGTTTCACGACACATTTATATATTTACGCGATCTAACCCAAAAGACCTGCATTATGGATGATTTTGCTGCTATAAATTTCCACGTGAAAATCCACTTCGTTGAGCTATCGTTTGTGGCCAGGTCACAGCTGAAAAAGAAGCCAATAGCTCAGTGGGCTTCACCTGGTAAGATAAGAAATAGTTTCGTTTTATTAGAATATTTTTTAATAGCGATTTGTTTCAATTTCTTGTACTTTGCACTCATATTGTGTGTTTGTGCTGTTTGTTGTTACAACGTTCTGACCCGCTCCTACTGGACATCTGTGATAACAGAGCTTTAGAGCGCATTGGATTCCTCCAGTCTCAATACGGATTCTGATTCTGTAGCTTATCAACGCACATTCTTCTCATCTCGATGAGGGCCTCTCTTCAACAATCGTTGCCCACAAAGCCGCCTCTTTTGTATTATTGTAACCAAATCTTTAAACATAAGCTGAGTAAAAAAAAACACGACACATTGGTCAACAACACCGTGGCATTAGTAGGGGAAATATATATAATCAGTGACGTGCCGGGAAAAGGACAATTTTACTCGAAATGTCGCCTATTTTATATTTTTCCGCTTGTTGAGTTGTTGTTTGTGCACCACCGCCAATGCAGTATCACCAAATAATCTGTCGAACTTGAGTGGAGCACTTTTTAAATCACCAACGAGATGAATATCCCATTAAGTGCCATGTTGGGGAATTTAGTAACACAAAACTAAATAATGCAAATTCGATATGACAACGTTTCCACGTCCTCGAAATAAAATATTTCTTCATCCTGTACACTTTGTCGAACGCTGCCATTTAAATGACTAAATAAACTACGCGAGACATTGCTTCATTATTGTTTGATAGTTCTGATTATCGGGACACGTGTTGTAAAAAAACAACAACAAGAAAATCACAGCAAGTGTTGCCACTCGTGGCCGCTTTCGAGAAGCAAATGACACTTTGGAAAACGGTAACGTTGCTGAACGCACATGAGAACGTACATACATTGGTTTGAATAAGCCGAGTTAGTTATCTTAAAGTCCTCGTTGTAGTTGCCCGCTCGTTTGAGGTCGCTGAAAAATGAGTAGAGTTGTTTCTCATCACGGTTGTTCCATCCATATCTGTCAACCCCTTTATCAGTGCCCTACCTTATAACAGACCAATTCAGACCTTATTGGTCACCCCGTGCCCTTATCAATCTCAACGTTCATCCTACCAAGTCCCATCACAAGGCAGAAACACAAAGAAATAAACAAAAACATGTTTTGCCCGTATTGAAACGGCTGCACGCCGTACGGACCTGAAAACTCAATTTCCCAGTACAAGAATACGGTCTAAACCGCGATGGCTTGACACGGCACGTGGCCTGCACTCCGTTGTTCTATCGTCTCCCTGGGACGCCACCGCTTGTTTCCACTAGGGGGGCGCGAATATTCACCAAAAGCGGCAGCGGCACTTTCTAGCAAGCACTGCGTAACGCAGTCTTGGTTGGACGAGCCCCATCGTTCGCCCTGCGCTCACGGCCAAGTCGCACGCAATGCGATCGCATCGCACGCGCACTCGCCAACGTACGGACAGCACATGCGAGTCCACGCGAACACACAGAGCACATGCAAACACATCACACACACACACAAAGATCCCCCGAATAGCATTAATAAACTGTTGGGGCAAGTGCTGTTAGCGAGTAGCAAATATGAAGGCCGGCACGGCACACGAAGGGTGTGGGTGGCCAACACCACGCCCGGCCGCCTTTGTCTCCCCGGTGGCGATGTTTACACACCGCACCAGGTACTCATTTGAGGCCGAGTCGACCTAGGGGAGGCCCAGGACTGGTTCAATAATCGTCACACTGGTGTTGGCCGTGAACGGAAATAGAACCCGGGTTCGTAGCGCAGCGCGCTAACCGCAACACCACCGCTCCCCACAACACACACACACGCGCACGCGATAACCATGATCCCTTCTGCCTTCCTTCGACTGGCTGCCCTTCCAGGACCCCTGGCGTCCGTGTCATGTGGGCGACTGGGAGTGAGGGGCACGGCCGTGCTCGGGGGGGTCATCGTGGCCGCGGGCTTCTTCGTGTCTGTGCTCGCGCAGAGTGAATCGAACTGAAGCTCGCCGGCAAACACAAAACCAGCGGGACCCGACTGGGCAATGAACCCATGGTGACCCATTCAACGGAGCCAGCATCTGGAAGCAATGTTCTTCCCCCGCGAGCAGGGCTTCTCGTTCCCACATTAGATGTTGATATTTCGTCCTGTATTCAACAATTGCTTTTTTATTATTACAAGAGAAAAATCTATTCGGTTAAGTAAAGATAACTTTGGTTCAGCAGGAGTAATAAGCATTGTCATTAACCATGTTCTTATCCACTGCTGGATAAAGGCCACCCCAAAACTGTCGACGGCGCTTCGCGGTGGTGAGATGTTCATTACCTCGCCTGGTATGCAGGAGGTCGTGTGTACGATCCCCACCCGATGCCTGTATATTTTAAGTGTGTGTGTTCTCCCCCGTGGTCACGTGTGGATTTTTGTTCTCCGGATTCGATTTTTCCCTCCAAATTTAGAATCACCACGCGTTTAGAGTATTTGGCTGCTATAAGTTTCCCCACGTGATAAGCCACTTCGTTGAGCTATCAAGGGTGGCCAGGCCGCTTCTGAAAAAGAGCTACGTAGCTTAGTGGACCTTACCTGGTAACATTAAAATAGTTTACATTTAGAAAAAATTAAAGCTCCTTGCATGCCAGTTGGATCTCATTGCTCTGTGTGTCCTTTGTTCATGCAATCTCGGGCCCGTTTCTCTCCTTCGGCTGCCACTCTGCCGTGCGTCTCGACCACTGGACATCAACCATTCGAGCTTAGTGTCCAGCTCAAATCCAATTCCTTTAAGTCAAAATGACGTCTCCAGCTCGTGTTTGTTATCTGATCCGTGTGCTGCCTCTTTCCGTCTCAGCATAATTACAAGAATGGGTATTTTTTTTTGTTGGCTTGTATTTTTGTTGATGTTCGAGAATGTTTGTTTCTTTTGCTCTGTCAGTGTCCATGCTTCAGACGCATGTGTAACATCAAGTAATATACAGTACAGCACACTGGTTAATTGTCCCTCGCTAGGCACATTCTATTCTTGCCTATGATGGCAAATGTCATCAGCAGGGATTCATCTTCTTGGTTCTTTCGGTAAAGTCACGTAGAAGGGAAATAATCAAATAATAAAAATTTAACATAGTAAAATACAATTCTCACGACGTTTCGGCCACAACGCAAGCAGCCATCCTCAGGTGAAGAACAGGTCTGTTGGAAAGACAGCGTCATTCCGACAGACCTTGCTGGTCACACCACCAGTGTCTCAGGTGAGGATGGCTGCTTGCGTTGTGGCCGAAACGTCGTGAGAATTGCATTTTATTATGTTTTATTTTTATTATTTTATTATTTCCCTTCTACGTGACTTTACCGAAAAAACCAAGAAGATGAACCCCTCTCCTTGCATATAACTTCATTGGCTGCCGATTAAATTCCACGCAGAATTCAAGGTCCTCCTCCTCACATTCAATGGCCTGA
>CM025664.2:8413665-8429599 GCA_014621495.2 Entosphenus tridentatus
GGGGGGGGCGGGGGGGGCTGGAGGACCCGGATAAATATTCGCACCACCACAGGGAGAGGGACACGCAAACTCAAAATACACAGCAGGCGTCAGGGTCGGCATCGAACCCACGACCTCCTGCGCGCCAGGCGAGAGAGTTAACATCTCCTTGCCACCGTGGTGCCCCAATGCTTATGCCTGCAACACCTGGATTACAAGCCCTGCAGGGTACCCATACAGGTACTAACCAGGCTCTGTCAATGTGGGATCGATTTGGAAAGCTTTAAAACGCTGGGTTTATTATTATTATTAAGAAACCAAAGTACCCATAGTAAACTCACCATGCTAAATTGTGGTGTTGACACTCAGCACTTTTGGGCCTCAGTGTTGTATCTTCAAAGTGGTGCTCACAATTGCCAATTGGCCCACAGCGTTCACAAACTCCGAGAAGGCGATTTTAAGAAATGCACAGGGGCGGCCGATAGACATGTCAGCCGCCGTGTCTTGTTGGTGCTCCCTTATCGCTTCCCCTCCCAATAATTCCGCCACATCTGCTAAGAATCATGTCATGGGCCGTGTCGATATCACACAATCTAGCCCGGTGGCCCATTGCACCGTGTTTAATCGCCTGTCCGCTATCGCGCTATTAAATCTCTCTCGTGCTCGGCAAGGTTATTTCTGTACACGTTCTGCCACTGATTGACTACACGAGAAAAAATGTGTGCGTCGGGCACCTGTTACATGTTGTTTGTAGTCGTGTGAGAGATATCGATTGTTTTTTATATATACACATTACTGCCATTAAGTATGCACCTGTACGGTCATTTTTTTCAATTCCACCAATCGACGAGGGCCTCTTCGATCTGCGTGGATCTCGCGGGTAGATTTGACCCCATGTATACATATAATGGCTGTACATCGACGTGCACCCGCGCCTTTCGATTAGCACGGTCGGCTACGTACGGCGCCAAAGAAATGCAACACACACACGTACTCTGCGTAAGTTTCCAGAGTGCAGCCACGATTGAGTGATTAGTGTGGCAATTGGCAGCATTTCCTTCGCTGGTAAATCCCGTGCGATGAATGGTGCTTGTGTGCGAGGTTAGGGGATGGAGTGCATTTGAACAAGGCTGCTCAAGGAATGTATTTAATCAGCTTGGCAAAAAAACAAGCATGCGCATTTTGCGTTTCATCTTTACAAAAAGTGAGATTATGTAAATGATAAAGCGCCCGATTGTGCGAGAGTTGCATCACTAGCACTTGCTCGCCTCTCAAGATGTTTGTATTTGATAGTCAATAGAGGAATTTAAGAATAGGAGTGTTTTTTAAAGCATGTTTTAATGATTAAAGCAATTTCATGTGTGTTTAACTAGTTCAGTGCTGTAGTATGAGTAGAGTTCTGTTATTTAATATTATTTTCAAAGGAGGACCTTGAAAATGTGAGTTCCGATATTCATGAAATAACTCTTTGCACTCATTATATTAAAATAAGCTGTGCCGGATTATTCAATAACAATGTTCTTGGTTTCGATTTAAAGCTTTCGTGACTGCAGGGATTCATCTTCTTGGTTCTTTCGGTAAAGTCACGTAGAAAGTAAATAATAAAATAATAATAAAAAGACAGAGTCAGACTCTGTCTTCTCGACAGCCCTGTTCTTCACCGGAGGACGGCTGCTTGCGTTGTGGCCGAAACGTCGTGAGAATTATTTTATTATGTTTTATTTTTATTATTTTATTATTTCCATTCTACGTTACTTTACCGAAAGAACCAAGAAGAAAAGTGTTCTTGGTTTTTGGGCCATAAGTTGAAGCAAGGCCCGAACGGAACTTTCAAATACTTTCTTTTACGGGTCAAGACATGAACGCACACCTCAGCGACTGCTGTCACTGCAAGAGATCTCTGCAGTGACAGACTTGACTGAACGCACTCAAATTGGAAACACAAGATTTTTTGCGAAGTAAAAAAAAACATTTTTTTTCGTCACATTATTCGCGATAGCAGTGGTGGCGAGTGTCGGTGTTTGCAGCGGCTTTGGGGACGAGGGTTTGTGGACAACGCAAAGGCTGTGAAACTCCCTTCCCATGTGTGTCTAGGAGCTGCTATGCCCTGGCTCGCCAGGAGAAGGTGGTACAGAAAATCTCGACTTCAACTCATGCCTCTGCACGGGATAGAACACCCACCGTGGGTATTCCCCGGGCGAACTGGTTTTCTCCGGAATAAAAAAAACTAATTTACAAGTTGAAAACATGTCACTTCTGAAAAAGAGCTGTATAGTTTGGTGGGCCTTACCTGTAAAAAAATATCGATTTAAATATCTCACCCACCTGGTCATAAAATGGTTTAAGATACGAAGCTTGATAATACTGCTAAAATTAATGTCAACAAATGCAGATTGATTAATCAAAAATATCAACCGTGAATTTTATTCAGAGGAAGATCTATTTTAAAAACTTTAATTAATGACTACTATAATTTAGCTTGGTGTATATAGTCCCTTTGTCAAGCCACTGCTGGTTGAGGGCCTCCCCATGCTATGCAGGTGGTAGGGGTTATTTAACCATACTTCACCACGCTAGTCAACGCGGGTTTCTGAAGCTGGGGAGCATAGATGTGGGTGCATGGAAGTGCAAGAATGTATATTGCTGCATTGCCCTTCTGCTGCCCACCACAGAGCCCCAACACCCCAACAACAAGTACCCTGTGCGCGCCTGGTGGTCACTCATCCAAGCCCTATCCAGGGTCAACCCTGCTCAGTTTCTAAAATCTGAATGTGATTGGGGCACATTTCATGGTGATTCAGTCTCAAGGCCGACGTCAGTTACCAGCACAGGCAGGAGGAGGGCCATGTAGCCCCCGCAGAAGATGGCAAACGCGATGGCGTAGGCCATCAGGCTCGTGAAGGTGGTGGCTAAGGGGGAGAGCAGCGTTGTGATGCCGCACAGCAGCAGGTAGACCGTCAGGTAGCGAATCTTGGGCACGTAATTGCGATCGGCCACCCACCCAGATGCCAACTGCGTCAACGTCTCTGTGATTCCTGAATGACAATGAACACAGGGAGGGGCAGCCATGATCATCGCACCCGAGATCATCGTGAGCATTGTTGTCCAGATAACACAGTATTAAAGGGTTACCTTGAGATACAGTGGCTGGATGCCGTGTCTCACGTGTGAGGGGCGTTTCTCTGGGTATCTCTTAAAATGTAAACAAAAAACGTGGATTATTTTTGTTGAAATTGCATCCCCGCCCCCCCCCCAAAGCTCAGAAATTGTTGTTGGCTGAGTTATTATCCGCGTCTCCACGCTGCACAGCAACATCATTCACCATGCAGTCCCAGTTTAGTAATGCGCTTTACAAAAACTACCGCAGCGGTGGATTGTGCGCTGCCGCATGGTGTTATGACTCGAGGTGGCTCAGCGGTGTCTTGTTGATCCTCAATGTTGCTTTATATATGTTTCATGATCTAAAAAGCAATATTAACAACGCTACAAACGTAACACGGAGGCTTTCGCGACCCACAATTATGTCTGATAGCTTGCTTGTTGGGCCAGAACTTGGCAAGTAAAATGCCGATGTGTGTTGTACACCCTCCTGCACTCGATTTGTACCAGCACTGTATTGGGTTGTTCAATCACGTTCGGATTGCTCTACGAGGTGTAAATGGCCTACAATAGGGCCTTTATGGTCTTCTTGGGAAAACTACTAAAAAAAATGTGGCGATAACAGGGCACCCCACACCTGGATTGGCGTGGTATTTCAAGGACACACAGAATTTGCAATCCGCGACCAGCTCAAATTGTGTTTTTTTCTTATTGATATTGCCAAAACTTTTTTATTTTATTTCAACCGAAAACATTTTGAGTTCTGTGAGAGGCGTTGCATTTTGCCTTGCTTGTTCTAAAATAACCTTCATGCAACGATGCCATGCAGAAAGCAGTTGTGGAATAAAATAAATTTGTGTCCGATGTTTTTTTTTTATTATACAGGGTGCTTAAAAAATGTTTTAACACTTATATGGGACTATCGTTTTTTAATGGAAAAGGAACGGATAATACACTGTAACATGCTAACAAATGTATGCTAATAGCTTTTCAAAGAGTCTCCACTTGTTCGCCATCGTTGTCAACGCGTGCCTGGAATCTTCTCCAGGTGGTCTCCAGAGCCCGGAGGCACATTTCTTGTGCTGATGTTGCAAATTCTCAGACGTGTAAAAAACTTTTGAAGCACCCTGTACAGTAATGTCCTGTTTTTAAACTGTACTGATGTCCAAGTCTGTAGTAAACTACAGTACAAACAGCACTTTTGCAATGCATTTAAACGTTTTATTCAGTTGAATTCCCAGCCACGGCTAACATCGGTGGTGAAAAAATATCCGAACCAGTCCCCCATAATGCAACAGCCTGCGCTGATGCACGTGATAAACTAAAGTCAAACAATTGCCCTTTGTTGACAATGGCTTGAGGAGGCCTTCAATCCAGCACTGGATCGACAAAGGGCTGTCAACCATTACGATTACAATTCATTTTCACAAATCTTGGTGGATGTCAAAAGTGCATTCCCTCAGTTGGCAGGCACTCGCATTCTTGATATCTTTCACTCTTGGAGAGAGATACAGTACGCAATAGATATCGGTGCGGAACGCCACAGGGGAGCACGTCATGTACAACTCAATTCATTGTGTAAGCACACTTAATTTTAGTCCTAGAGGGTGTTCTAAATTTGGCCAAATAACATCTGTCCACATTGGGTTTCAGTACCACGCGACGGCTAAATACGCGATGGGAAAAGCACCGGCAGCTTTAATGCATTCCGAAAAGGGTCGCTATGTCTCGTATTAAAAACACACAGTTGGACAGAGTGCCAAATTATATTTAAAGTGCACGCTTTTATTTTTGGAGTATAGCGTGGTGCCGCGTGTGATTGCAATGTGTACACTCTCGTTCAGCACTGCAGCCGGTTTTGGCGCAGGCGACGTAAACTCATCGTGACGGGAATTGAATAGGGCACATCTTTTGTCAATCTTTCGCACCATCTGACACGACTGGACGAGTGATTGCAACTTGCAGTATCCCGTCTACTCAGTGGCCAGGGCTTGATGCCTAATTTGACTCCCTGCCAAAATCCTGAACTGCAAACGTGTCCGTGACTGTCGGTGAATTTCATAGTGGGGTTCAACAACACTCCTATGTTCGATAACGTGTTCTCATGAGCTGGGCAAGCCGGCCTGCTAAAATAGATTTATGTAAATAAAAACAAAATAGGGATGTGTTCCAAGTTTTTGGGATTCACCTGAAAAATTCCAAAATTGGGCTTGGATATGAAATTAAAAATTGTCCGGAAAAAAAGTTTGCTTCAGATGTTTCCAAAAATATAATGTCGAAGGGGAGTTCCGTCACTTCCACAACGCAACTGTCGTGGTATCCTCACCAAAAGTACCATCACGTGACGTAAATTTTGCTCAAATTATTATAATGTATATTTTTGTACATAAAATGTGTTGTTTTACGGTGGAACTTTACGTTAAAAAATATAATAATGAAATGTTTGACATTTTTTTATTCAGTGGACAAAGAATAAAAATTGTAAAAGATGTACTTCAAAATGAATAAAAAATGAAATAAAATCCTAAATTGGGTAAAGAAAACATCAGAGACTCCTGCCCCACACAAAGTGTATTACTGCCCCTTAATGCAGATGCTGAGTTGAGATAACCGGCAGGTTCAAATAAAATGATTTAACTTCAGTAATACACCGATTAACCTCGACATCTGTATTTTAATAAGGGTGAACATTATATTTATTTAAAAAATGCAACTAGCGTTTCAATGCCATTTTGTTTCAAACCCCTATCATTGTTGTTGTTGTTTGCTCAGATACACGAGGCAGACAATACATTTTGCCTACGGCCTAAACTGGCTCACCTGCCATGGAGATGATAAGCGATGCCTTCATTGGATCGATGCCCAGCGTCTGTGCCCGCGCTGCCAAATGGAAGTATGGAATGAAGTATGCCAGCTGACTGAACACCACAGACCACGTGTACACGTGGAACAGCGGCTCCCTGAGCAGCGAGATGTCCAGGAGTTTTTCCTCCGACATCGGCTCTTGCCCACCGCAAGGCGGGCAGGACGTCGCCCCCCTCTCGTCAGCAACCGCCACGTGCACGCGCTGGCACTTGCGCCTCGCACTCACACGCTGCGGGTCGTTGTTGGAGTTGGCCGTGCGGCGCCTTTCGCTTCCCACCTCCGCTCCACGGGAGTCGCCCTTTCCGCCTCCGTTCGGAAGATCCGCGTTCTCTCCGTTCCCCAGAGGTCCGCCCGCGATCGCGGCCGTGTCGACGCCTGTCCTCCTCCCGCTGCTGGCATCGCCGCCTTCGTAAATGTGTGCGGCGTTGAGCGCGGGGGCAGCATCCCACATATTCTGCTCCTGCTCTGCCGCTCGGCGTGGTTCCCCCTGCGCCGGGCACACAATGGCGATGTCGCCCGCCTGGTCTTCGTTCCCCGGTCCGTGGGCCGACTTTTCGACTTGTGCCGAACCGAGGTCGTCCAGCAGGTGGATCGGTCGGAGCAACATTCCAGACGGAATCAAGTTCAGCATGAGGGCGCCGAGGATTAGCAGGGCTCCTGGCGGTGACAGAAGACGCGTGCGCACGTGGCGTGGAGAAGAGAGCAGCGCATCAACAGACGGCAGTGTAGCAAAAAAACACATCGCTGCCACGCATTTCTATGCTGCCTTCATCAACCCCGCACTGACCAGCAGGGTGAAGGATGTTCAAACAGCCCCCACGACCCACGCAGCGAAAGGGAGGCCCTCGTCCAGCAGCTGGTTAAGAAACGGGCTGGACAGGCATGCGCGCACACACGTGTGTAACTTGTGCAACATGCTGCATTGTTTTCACGCGGAATATAATTGCTCCCAGACGCGTTAATTTAATGTCGCTCATTGTCAAGGTTGAGAAAGTAGATTTTAATATTCTCTGATTCATCGAGTGTATTTTTAAACACAGTGTCATTTTAGGGAAGTGCGTTTCCAATAAATGTCCATTTTAATTTAGGCTGAAGAAATTGTGTAATTAATAAATTATGGCATATAAAAGGATACCTTCTCTGAAAGTATTGGGTTTGTAAAATCTGCCATCATCTATCTCGGGCAATGTCCTAATGACATTTATAAAACACGAATGACATTTATACAAATGCCATTCGTGTTTTTCCTGCAGTTTCCGGCATTTGGAAAAATCTATCGGAGATTAGTAAACAATTCTGTCTATTCACTCTGTGGAATGTAAATGTGCACGATGAATTAAAGCTACTCCTACTCATGACTCTGATATCATCTGCACAAAATGTATACATCTCCGTTATGGTGATGTTGGCACTGTGGTCGTACTTGCATCGGTTGCAGTCTTGCAATTTAAACCCTGAGTTATAACAAAAAGTTCCCTCCGCAACCTTGAAACAAGGTAACATCAATAGTACACTCGAATGAATAATGAACGACATTCTGTTTTTATTGAAGCAGTTAATGGCTAGGTTAGATTCACTGGGACAGTGCTCATCTCGTGTTTACAGCCCTGAGCGACTGGCTTAAATTCCCCCTTCCTATGGCAGGGCTGAGTTCACCTACGGTGGCTAGGAGATGTCATCTTCCTCGCCTGTTATTCAGGAAGTCGGGGGTTCTATTCCAACCCTGACGCCTGTACGTTTTGAGTTTGCAAATTCTCCCCGTGGTCGTGTGGATTTTTCTCCTGTTCCTCCGGGTTTTCCCTCCACATTTAGAAACGCGCATTGAGATTATTTAGATTGTTTTGCTGTTATAAATGTCCAAATGATGGGCCACTTTGTTGAGCTATCATTTGTGGCCATGTTGCTTCTGACAAATAAGTTAATACCTCAGTGGGCTTTGCCTGGTAGGATGGGGATGTTTTAGTTTTATTTGCATGTGTTTGGGTGATTTGTTTACCTTCATTGTACTTTGCACTAATATCACGTTTTTGTACTGTTTGTTGTTGTAACGTTCTTACCCGCCGCTACTGGGACATCAGTGAAAAAGAGCTTCATAGCTCATCGGATTCCTCCGGCATAAATATTGATGATTCAGATTCCGAAAGGCTTCGTGAGACCGGGGCACAGCGGTTACCGAAAAACCACCGAGACGTTTGCGAAGAACATTGCGGGGCCACTCAGTCGCCGTATAATCACAACATTGACAGAATCGATTTTTTCGGGGTGACGGGGGGGACGGACGGGGGTTTGTTTCGAAAATAATAAAATCCCCACCTCGCCAGCCGTACTTGTCCAGCAACATCTGCGTGAAGGGCGCAAGGGCGAAGGTGAGGCCCATGCCGGAACGCGAGATGGCGTAGGCTGTGGAGAGGCGCGTCTTGAAGTAGCGTGCGGTCATGATGCTCGCCGACTGGTAGATGAGGGCAAAGCCCAGACCTGGGTGGCGACAGGAGCCCCGTTTGGGGGAAATTCCACGTGACCATGGCGGGGGCCTGGGAGGGCGGGGGGGTGGTGGGCGGCGAGTCACTTCGCCCACGGGTTTCTGTGCATCCACCGATATGCAACACTTGCTGGACGCCACTACGGTCGACCAACCCATTGGATAACCGCTGTCGACTTCTCACAGAGTGTTTTTTTTTATTTTAGCAACCTCGCGAGATGATGAGTTCAAGTAGACCCGGGGCTAGTGTTGGAAATCGCACGCTTTTTTTTTGCAACTCGTAAGCTCTTTGGGGGATGTCAGAACAGTCCCACTTTCACTTCTTTAAACATATCACGTTTAAAGTGATTACTATCATCACTGTCAGAGAGCTCAGGGACTAGTATTTTTCCCGATGATGCCGGATGTAATTACCAGAGAAACGTCGAACTCAACACACCCGTGGGCAGAAGTAGACACTAATCTGAGTTTTGTTTACGTGACAAATCCCTTACTACTTGGCTGTGTTGGGTGGTGGAGGGTTACGACACATTTATACTTAGGTGGTGTCACCCAAAAACTTTTATTATGAATAACATCGGTCGCGAAAGCCTACTACGTGTTACACTGCCCCAGGATGTCCAAGACAGCGGTGGCTCTTTGATATTAGAACGCTGGGTCGTGCGCGGAGCGGAGGGGGCATGCATGAGGGCGGCGATACCCTCCGTGGCTTCCCAGAAACTCTTTCGAAGGGACATTGTGTGGCGTGAGAGGCACGCGATGCCCCGCAAAAAAATAAATGTTCCAGTTATTTTTGTCTGAAATTGAGAGCAGACGATGGCAGAAGACCAACCGGGAGTCTTTATCCTGCGAGTGTTTTTATTAAATTACAGGCTGGCTGGAGTCACTGCTGCTCCCTAATTATTGATTATCAACTGCCCACGTTCCTACCCCATGCCGTCCCTCTTGCCGTCAAGTTGGCTTCGGCGTACTGTATTGAACTGGCTGCCAACTTGTAGTGTACGCTGTATCTTAATTTCAGCGGTTGCACATTCAACTGCATTGCTATTTTTAAAGGACACATAACCCTCCCCGCTCCTCCCTATGGATATGTGTGTGCTAATAATAAATGTTTCTTAGTACAAAGCAACTGAACCAGAAGTTTGTGGCCTCTTGAGTGCAGGTGCGTGCAGAGAATGCTCGGGGACTTTCATGGAAGGACAGGTTTAGGTAACGTGGAGGTTCGGAGCATTGGAATGGCAACCAAGAGGTGTGCGGCCAATGGGAAGACCCAAAGCCACATTGTGGTGACGGTGAGGCCGTGGGAACAGGCATCGAAGGACGTGGTGTCAACTTTGCAACGATTACGCCTCTCCGGCAGATGGAAGGGAACGATGTAAAGGTGTCGTGTGATCAACGGCATTGGCCACAATGGCCTATTGACCACGACATGATCATATGCGACTGCGGTTACTTTAGAGCAGTGGTTCTTAACTTTCACTGCAGCCTCAATCGATACATTACATATTTTAATAAATACAAAGATTTGATGAAACAAAGTAGTTGTACTTAAGCGCACGTGCTTAATTTGTGTCGTCGATTATTTCCCTTTATTAAACAATCTGGCCGTGTCTCGCTGCCCTCGACCGCTCAGTACCTTCTTCCTGTCCGACAACAGATGCCGCCGCACCGCCAGAGGCCGACCTCCAAGCCATCCCACTCCGCGCTCGTCTTTTTGGCAAACCGCTGCCGGCAGGGGCGAAAGTGTTCCAGGCCATTGGCTACGGTCACTTACCTACCAGCACGCCCAGGGTAATGTACAGGAAGGGCACACTCTGGGCGAGCACAGACACGAAGAAGCCCGCGGCCACGATGACCCCCCCGAGCACGGCTGTGCCCCTCTCTCCCAGTCGTCCACATGACACGGACGCCAGGGGTCCTGGAAGGGCAGCCAGCCGAAGGAAGGCAGAAGGGATCATGGTTATCGCGTGCGTGCGTGCGCGCGTGCGTGTGTGTTGTTACTTGTTACGTGTGGAGCGGTGGTGTCGCGGTTAGCGCGCTGCGCTACGAACCCGGCGTCGGGTTCGTTTTTCTGTTCACGACCAACACCCAGTGACCATTATCTGAACCGGTCCTGGGCCTCCTCTTAGGTCGACTCAGCCTCAAATGAGTACCCGGTGCGATGTTTAAACATCGCCACTGGGGAGACAAAGGCGTCCGGGCGTGGTGTTGGCCACCCACCCCCTCGTGTGCCGTGCCGGCCTTCATAGGTGCTCGCTATGAAGGCCGGCACGGCACACGCTAACAGCACTTGCCCCAACAGTCTGCCAAGGCTATACGGGGGATCTTTGTCTTTGTTACTTGGCACGTGGCTTTAAAGTAAAAATGAATGTGTGTGCGAGCGAGCGATAGTGCAGTTGCCGGCGCGATGTACCCGACAGACCCTGCAACCCTCGTTCAATATTTAGCGACGAATAAATGAACCGGTGCTGGGCATCCCCTAGGTCGACTCAGCCTTAAATGAGTACTGCACCTCGTGTAGTGTATAGAAATCGGCACTGGGGAGACACCGGCGGCTGGACGTTGTTGCTGGACACCCACCTCCTCGTGCGCCGTGCAGGCATTCATAGGTACTGCTCGCTAACAGCACTTGACCCAACAGTCTACTAGAGGCTACGCGGGGGGTCTTTGTCCTCGTTTTTGTTGCTCTGTCCTAGGGCATGCACGTTTGAAGCAAGATGCATTCCGGAAACAATTGGTCTCTTGTGGTGTTCAGTGAAATGTATCTTCTCCGGGGTGATGAAGAGCACGTGATTGGTGGACCCTATTACCCCCTAAAAAAAAATGTTATCTGCCGCTTGCCACTGGGGCAGTTTGGCGACCCCTTTTGGGATCGCTCCTCTCATCCGTAGAAAGTAACAGTTAATGGGTCGATTTAAATTACGTAGAAATGCACAAATTTCCTTTCTTAAACTTTTTGCTGAGTTGCCCGGAAAGTGGAATCATTTGTAAGCAATCGTGAGGAGCCGCATGTGATTTACGCCTGTCAGGTAGCGGAACGTGAGCGATTAAAGCGCCGTCTGTCACGGGCCCGGCAATTCGCCTCGGCGTGGCGAATTTCCTCGATCGTCGTCGCAAGCCACAAAAGCCCCCGTGCATAAATATATTAACGATGCAAATCAGTGCGAGCTGCTGTACAACAAAAATTGCGTCTTTAAATTTACTGTAAAATACGATTTTCAATATCAAACGGCATTATTATATTACCATTCAAAGTGAACGATTTACGCATTAAAGGGCTTTTTTCCTACATTTAAATGTGGAGGGAGTGAGCAAAAAAAAATGCAACCGAGCCACATTTTCGCGTAGCTATAGTGCAATGAAAGTGCATTTTACAGCTTCGCTCCTGGCTGGATGAGCCTCCTTGATTGAGCAGCGACTCCAAAGAAGAAGCGAACCTTCAACTCCGCGGTGCAAGCGCGAGTCTTGATGGAGGGAGAGACTGTGATGAGTGAGAGCCGCCGCGCGTGGCGTCTGTGAAGGCGCTCGGCTAAGAGGCCCTCTTTTGTGCGTCGCTCAGCCGCGCTCACCGGCCATGAGGCGTAGGCTGGACATGATGGATCCAATCCAACTGATTCGCTCGGCGTTCTCCGAAAACTCCTCTTGGAATGCCATGAAGAAGAAGCCGAAGGATTTCAGCATCCCCATCACCAAGACGTTCACCTGTCACGGGCAGATATTGCTTTCATTGACGGAGGTATTTCGACATTATTTCGCCGTCTATCCAGCCTCCCTGAAACTTTGTCAGTCACGGCTTGCAGAGTTCTGTGGGTTTTACCCAGAAGTGGCCCCACCAAACCACGTGAGTGGTAATGCCACCCATGTGCCCTGCTGTTGTTAAATTTTTAGCTGTAAGTCATTCAACATGTCGGCCCCGAAGAAGAGCCATTTCCAGAAACGTCAGCCCGTTATAGAATACTGAGATTATAATACTTATCCTGATGCTGATAATAATTTACGGCCCATTGTCAACCCGCTGCTGGATGAAGGCCTCCTGCACATGCCACGTCATAATTTGGCGTTGTTCGAGTCCGGTGCGGATTGGTGAAGGTCGGGTGCCCAATGATGTTTGCTGTGGCCTGAAATCCAACTCAAGTTGCTCGATTCATAGTGCAGCGAACCCGACCGTTGCACCGCTGCGCCAACCCTTGTTGTTGATCGCATCTTAATATATTGTACACCACTGTGTAAAAAAAAAACTAATAGGGCATTTTATGCCCGTGAAATGAATGGGATCCTAAATAATTGTTAAAAGCCAGTGTGCAGCCCAAATTTCACATTTTTGTTAAAACAAATTACTTGCAAGTAATATAAATAAATTAAAATACACACGTATAATAACTGCTCCTGCATAATTAAAGATAGCCGATTTTTTTCCTTTCTTGTAAAACGGTTAATGAACACCATCGCCGGCTCTCACGCGGTGCTATCCCCCCCCTCTCTCTCATCTAAGACGCGTTTGACGACGAATCCGTTCACCAACACCTTGCAGCAGCCTCAAGTAACAACAATAACAACTACGCCGCCGCGGTGCGAGCGTGGAGGCGAAAGTCTTCTGGCTCATTATAACGGGAGATTTTCATTTAACCAGCCACCGGCAGCAACAGCAGCAGCAACAGCAGCAGAAGCAGCAGCAACAGCAGCCGCCGCAGACCGCCGCCAAGGGAGCGGTTGTCGTCAAAGTCCGGCGAGATTCACGGACGCGAATTTTTCTTGCGCTCGCCGCGCACTTTCAACAAACAGCCCCGTAAAATTCTACATTTGAAGCTTTCGCGACTGCAAGGATTCATATTCTTAGGGTTTTTTTCGGTAAGAATACCGAAAAAACCCTAAGAATATAAGCCCCGCAAAATGTTTTTTGGGGGGGTCAAGGCGCGAGAAAAAAAAACCGCCATTATATATATTTTTTGTTTATTATTATTAATTTCTCTGAACCCGTGCAGGGTAACACACACACACACACAATCAATTAGAAAGCGGCAGCTGCAAGGAAACAACTTCGGGGGGGAAGGGGGGCATCGTTTACCATGAAGAAGTGGAGCACGATGATCCATCCCCACCCTCCGTCTGGCGGGTCGACGTAACACCTGAGCTTCGGTGCTCTGCTCTTCCTTGACATGGCGAACAACCTCCCCCCCCCCCACCCCCCTTAACTGCTCGTTAGCCTAATTACAGCCAGGCGCTGGGTTGCTGCTGCTCGGGCTCCGACCGCCGGGGCAATGCGCATGTCCCTCGTCGATGAGCAGGAGGAGAACGCGATTTGGGCTCTGCGAGTCGTCCCACCATGAAGGAGAACGAGAAAACAGTTTGGCGCCGTCCCAAGCGGCGGACCCTGTGTCCTCGTCGTCGTTGCGACTCTTCTCTCCGGCAGCGAGTGTCAAACTGCCACGCACGTCCCCTCCATCCGCCGGTGATGTGTTTTTGTTTGTTTGTTTCGGAAACTTAAGCCGGCACGCACAAGCGGATGCAGACATCTGCCGCTGCGTATTGCGCAACGCAGCGTACGTGCCCCATTCTGGCACCGGATCCTCGCTTCCAAACTGACACAAAAAAAGATGCCGGACCGCTCCAAGATACTGGCAGCGCTTTGGCGTTGGCCGGAAATAGCGACGTGATGAACTCGATTGGAAACCTGACGCCGTGTTTCAGTTTCAGCCGAGAATTTCACGAACATAATCGTCGCGTACTTTTTGTTTGTTCCTTGAAACATGCCATTCTGTTCCGCGCGGCGAGTTTAAAATGAACTCGCGCCACCCGATCGCTGTGGCGAGCGGCGAGTGCCTAAGAAGGGCTTTGCGTCGTACAAAGGGCCACTTGTTTTAAGTGTGCCAAAGGCTATGGAGAGCAACACTCGGCAGCGCGTTGCCCATAACGCTCATAGCTGCGGTGAAAGGGGTTCTCTGGGAAGCCACGGGGGTTTAAAAACTTCTCAATTTGTGTGAAATTCAACCAATCCGCCACGTGGAGGCAATGTCGCACTGCTATGCACAAATATATCTCATTGGCGTTTGAAGTCCTTTTTGGATATCCTCGTTTCTGCTGCCCTCTGCATTCCTTTTGTCGTAGATTCGAAATTATTTCGGCAGCATGGAATATTCACCCCATTGCTTCGCTCACGCCAGCGTTGGTACTCGCGCGAGTGCCAATGTCACAAAGTTATTCGCAGCGACGAGAGAAGATGTTTTCTGAGATTTGCAATGGGGAGACAAGGGAATACAAATAAAATGGGCAAAAATATTAACCATCTCGGGTCTCCTCATGACACCATCAATATAACGACTTGAATTGGGGGAAATGTAATTAAGGAGACTTGCAACGTTGGGCTCAGGATAAATGCGACGGATGCAAACGTTACGTGCGACAAGCTTGCTAAGCAATTAGAGATACTCATTAGAAGGATACAAATGGAAGAAAAAAAACACAACGGAATACTGGTCGCATACCTGCATTTCCCATGGGTATGCTAGATTCCTCTTGACATGCGAATTCTTTTGTCGGGGCGCTCTTCCCCCTTCCAACCCAGCTTAAATATACGCTGCCAAGCCTGGTGGTTTTCATTCAGACGCTGTCTTTCTGACAGACCTGTTCTTCACCTGAGGACGGCTGCTTGCGTTGTGGCCGAAACGTCGTGAGAATTCTTTTCTTATGTTTTATTTTTATTATTGTATTACTTCCCTTCTACGTGACTTTACCGAAAGAACCAAGAAGAAGAAGCTGGAACAGATGTTGAAGGCGGGTTGCGATTAAATAAATAAATAGGCTACCGACAGCGGAAAGGAGTGCGCCTTATTAAGAATTTCGAATGTATTAATCACTTTCAAGGATAGATTTATAAAGACACAAAGAGCACAACTGCCGTTCAGGAAGACAAGTCACACAATATCTTCTCGTCATTGTTAACAATATGTTTCTATGCTTCCTCGATGACTACCAACTTGTTAACATGTCTTTGTCTAAATGTAATTATCTTTACGACTTAGCGTTTCGTATTTAAAAAAATATATAATACGAATACTTTACAACCCTTGGTTAATCCACTGCTGGATGAAGCCCCTCACCCTCCCCTCCCCCAGGGGCCATGTCAGTCATGGGGGTTGTTTGGCCATACTTCACCACGCTGGTCAATGAAAGTTGGTGAAGTTGGTGGGGGGGGGCGGGAGAGGTCCAAATGTTATGTGACCGGGAATCAAGCTCATACCACAGAGTTCATAGTTACACAGTCTCTTTTACTGCTGTGCCTAACCTAAAGTTTCACATTTACAATGTTTGAGCTTGCAAAATGAGGAGCCAAGCTTGTTCACAATTATTACGTATATAAGGTAAATGCGCAGCCCTGCAATTGCTTGCTCACGCCACTGCTGGTGCAAGGGCCTCCACTGGACGGACCTCGATGGGTATTTGGCCTCCGCTTCCATGCTGGGATTACTCACACGTGACCCCATCACACGTGACCCCATCACACGTGACCCCATC
>CM025664.2:8429609-8478609 GCA_014621495.2 Entosphenus tridentatus
TCACACGTGACCCCATCACACGTGACCCCATCACACGTGACCCCATCACACGTGACCCCATCACACGTGACCCCATCACACGTGACGAAGCCGATCGAGTAACCGTGGTGTGAAACCTTTCATAGTGCTGGGTGGGTAGAGGCAGTGGTGGATTGGGGAAACTTTCCCAACTGCTGCCCTACCACATGGAGTTGAACTTATGCCTTTTGCATTGCAAGTTCAGTGTGTTAATCATTACAGCATGGCAGCGTTCCATAGATTTGCACAGTGCATAGATATATAGTGAAACACAATTTAGAATACTTTTGTATAGGTTGTTAAACCCTTTGGAACTTAGTGTTAAAACTATACAGGAAACCCTCTCGTTTCATGGTATTGAGCAATTCTGGCTGTCATTTACCATGTAAATACATTTACTTTGATGCTGTAGGTGGGATTTCATCACCCATTGTGCTGTACCAACAAAAGAGAATGGTTGCTAATGTTTGTTGGTCAGATGGAAGCGGGGGCTAGTTTTTTAGGCAGCTCTATTCATTTCGAGTCAAGCTTGTGCGGTGGGAAAATCCAGCAGTGGGATTTATTTCGTAGGATTATTATTCAAAAGTCTCATTTGTCAGTTGGACTTTTCTTTTTTTACTGGACATTCAAGCAAATGCCAGTGCTTAGGTTTTACAAAGCAGGGCGACTTCGGCCCTGAGAACAGCTTTCATTTCCTCCACAACGACAGTCATAAAATTGACGACTGCTGTTCACATGACACAGATATAAATTCGTTCGGAATGGGCGTCCTGGGTAAAATTTAAAACGAAGCAATAGCCCACTACTCTGGCACATACCAGGGCCCGAAGCGCTCTATGTTCCACTGCATAATCGAGCAGAGAGTTTGAAAAAGTCCAAACAAATGCTGCTCTCTGCTTGACCGTGCGTTCTCAGCAGTTGCACTTTTTTTTGAGCTCACAACTGCTCAATGTGCCGAATACCCTTTAACTCATGACGTCAACATTCATAAAGACGTCTGGACGGTGGGCACCACCTCTCAGAAAAGCTCGACAAACGTAGGCATTTAAAACGCGAACAGCGACGAATATAAATGAGGTTTTTTTGTATCTTTCCCACCAAACATTCGGTTCGGTGAATTAAAGACGACGGTGGCTTCTCTGGTCGCCGTGGCGCATCTCTGAATCCACCACGACCTTCCACCAAATGTTTTAATTTCCCAACGAAGCGAGACACTCCCAGAGGGATTGCTAGGGAGCTGTGTATCTATCCCCGGTGGTGCCAGTGCTGCAGTGCTCACGCGACTGTGACGTGCACGCACAGAAGGAAGTGCCGGCCAAGCCGAGGATGCACGATTTCTGAATTTATCCCATGTGACAGCTGTAAAATTATTATTTAGTGGAGCAATCTGTGTGATGTTTCATTCTTATAAATGGACACGCTTTAGTAGGTGAAATAATATGAATTTTTACAATATACTGGTAATGATAAATTATGTGTAATTTATTGCAGTGATGATATGACTTAAGCCCCTATTTGCTTTGGTGTTATTTATCAGAATTAAAACGATGGTTAACTGTTATATACAATTTTTTTTTTTATGGTAGAAATAGAACCTTGCCACGTTAGTTCGTGCTAAGATGTAACCATATTAATTAAAACGTTTACGAAATTGTAAATGCTCCACAGAGCTGTCTTTGAAGGCTCATATTTGGTGGTTAGCCCCGTGGCACGGGATGGATTGAAATGAGATATTGCATTTAAAAAGGAGAAGCCTCTGTCAAGGGAGGTACATTGATGGACCAGGATATGTAAATGGTGTGTGCCGGTCGATTATTTAAAATTATCAGATGTAGTTTAAGAGAAAAAAAACCGAAGCTGTTATCTGTGAGCCACCCACCGACCGCAGTTTTAGTAGCATATCTGAATATTCAAATTAACATTCCAATTCCATTTTGTGAGAAAGAAATACAACAATGTAAGTGTCCTTGCTAAAAGTTCAGCTGTCGTTGTTTGGAAAGCAGTGACCAGGATTCGAGTGGGGATCCTCGGGCTCAGGAAACCAAAGCTGCGGACATTGAGCTGTGAATCCAGTGACCTGAGTTCGATCCCTGGCCATGGTAACATCGGTGGTGAGCGATATCCGAACCTGTCCTCAATACCGCCAACCGGCATTGATGAGCGTGAGGAGCTCTCCTATCCGGCAGCAAAATGACAAAAGCGCCGTACATTATTGCATCGATATTGTTACGCAAGTGTTCGACTGATACAATACTTTGCAGAAAATACCTGGGCAGTGTCGTCATCGCGCACCGTGAAGGAACGTATCACTGGACTAATATCAACACATGTAAAAAAAATGCATTTCTTCTTTGCATTACTCTACTGTCGCAGCAATGGGGTTTCAAATTGTGGAAATCCACAGTGTGATGGGCTTAGGCAGTTCAGTGTTGGTCCTAGAAATCAGGCAGGTGAAGGGGTCGTTCACTCACGGCGCTCTTCTAGGCTTTAAACCCCAATCATGAGTGTGCATTTATTTTTATTTATTTTTATTTTTAAACACCAGAACAGCGCGCACAGATAGGGTCTTCGTTGTTTTCGATGGGGCATTTCCATGGATATGGCCGATGTCGTAGCTGACGTTCGAAGTAGTAATAATACTACAATCTTCAGTTTAACACGTCGGCTTTCGCCACCAATATAATTAATAATACGCTTTTTGGGGGTTATATCACGTCAATTTATTATTTCCTGAAGTAATTAATAAAATCCTATTATTTACCTCGGGAAAATCTCACTGAGTCCCGCTACATGTTGGTTGTTTTTGGCCAATTCCCTGAACTGAGTGTTTTTGCACATGTCGGGACGCAGCAGAGAAACCCCACCACACATGCAGGAGGGTAACGCACATCACTGCCACCTCCTGGCCATTTCACGGCGCTGGTGGCTACCCAGCCAAGTCGCTAACCCGGCTCAACCCCCGCTATAGCTCTCGAGATCTCACAGATGTGGTGCATTTAGCACGATTTGCTCATGGGCATGAAGGAATTCCGCATCTTCAATTCCTCTCGATTGTGCACAACCCTGCCAAGCTAGGCCCTTGACCCCCCTCCCAACCAGTTACATTGCTGCCTGAACAGAAGCTCCCTTCACTCCGCTGTACAAATATATGGAAACTGCTGCCTTCCTGAACACATTGTCGGCGAAATCACCGATTCTGGTCTTCAGGCATTCAAATGCCGAGCTGACGCACAAACGGGACATCTCCTCACTTCACCGCACTCCTTGTAGGGTCTGAGTCTTTGAGGTGCAGTGAACCAATGTTCATGCCGATTAGATGTACTCATGTCTGATATGTCTCTAGTTCACAATTGCACCCAATAAAAAAAAGTCACAATATACAGGCGCTTTGTCATACCACTGTCAGATGAAAGGGCTGTTCGTGCCTCGTCGGGCCCTCGAAGGCTGTTTGACAATACTTCACCATGCCGGTCAGTGCGGGGTTGATGAAGGGGGGCACAGAGGACCAGTTCAGATAGCCGTGGCTGCTGTCTGGCCAGAATGGCATTTTTGGATTAACTATGTATGAAATGAGGAGCCACCCCTTATCCAAATGCAGCAAAGCAATCTGTATGTGCAGAATGGTCTATCATTGTTATATGTATAGTTCAGCAATGAGTGAATTGTATGTGTAATCAAGTGGGTGGAACTAACATGGATTAAAACTGTAAACTATTTTTATTTTACCAGGTAGGGCCCACTGACCTACATAGCTCTCGTTCAGAAGCTACCTCGCCACAAATTATAGCTCCAACGAAGTGGCTTATCACGTGGACATTTATTGCAGCCAAATACTCTAAACGCTGGTCGATTATAATAAATGTGAAGGGGGAAAAACCAGAGGACCCGGAGAAAAATCCACGCGACCACGGGGCGAACGTGAAAACCCACGACCTCCTGCATACCAGGCGAGGGAGTAAACATCTCGCCACGGTGACGAGATGTTTCATCTGTTGGGTGCAGTGCAGCAGAAGTGCTGTCGCTTATCAGGCCGGGATACCTTTGTCGGGCATTCGGCCGCCGATTTGGTGACATTCGTTGTGCTTGCGCATGCAGCGAGCCGGGTGTCTCATCTTGTCCTCCCCGCACAGCAGAAGAAAGACGTTAACAAAGCTCGCGGTTTTGTTTGGTGAGCATCCAACAAAATAAGGGCACGAGGTGCTGATTGCGTAAAGGCGTCATCGTCGTCGTCGTCGTAGACATGGCAAGTCGTGGCTGTTGAATTTGGACGAAAGCAATTCGTTGGAAGCTCGGTGTGTGCACAAGCAGCAGCGTTGGAACAGTGCCACTTACCGCTGGCGAAATACATTTGGCCAAAATCTTCAGCGGCATTGTCCCAAAGAGCTTGCAACTCATTTATTTAAAATATTCCTCTGTTTCAGGCCAAAAGCGTCACAGATACCCTATATAAAAGTGAAATATCAGCCCCCTAGGTTTTGGTTGGTATTCACGCCAGCAGTAATGAGAAGGAGCGTGTTGATTTAATTTAAAAATCCGGGATGTGGGAAATGAGCTCTAATATTGATGCATCATCCAGATCGCTGAATCCAATCACTTTAAATCCGCTGTGAATTGAATTTTCTTTTTAGCGCCCTTAATGAAGTGGAAAATGTCTACACTGTGCTCGCCTGGATTCTCTCTGAAAGCGATAATGAGATTTTGTGTTTTTAATACATGCCGAATTTTTGAAATTTGGAAGACAAAAAGATTGCAAGGAATTAAATTAGAAAAAAAATATTTTTTTTATGTTTTACATATTTTTAATCCTGAAAAGATATCAGATAAGGCCACCGTGCCTGGGAACTAATGACAGATTGCATTTTGGCAAACTAATTGCGTTTGGGAGAGATTTGCGATTAGAACTCCGCTCCAACCGGAGTGGGGGCGCTTGGCAGTGTCCGTGCGTTGACACCTGCATCTGTGTTCGACACAAACATTTCGCGCGCGGAGTGCGGAGAATTGTCGGAGCTGCCTTCAGTAAAATTGGCAAAAAAATTAATTAGTTCAATAATTCCTCTACATTGTTTTTTTTAAGCTTCACTTTTTAATTACGGGAACATAATTACACCGATGGGCTGATTATTTTAATATGCCTGCTTACTAATGATAGTTGAAGCGGAGATTTTGTTCATATCTGGAAACAATTGTGCTGGGTACATATTTGCACAAGGCAGTTTTTCCTACCATTTGCACCACTTTACAACACGCGTGTTAGACCACGATCCTTTCGAGCCTCCACTCGCGTGTTATTTTCTGCAACTGTAAACACGAATGCATGTTTCCTTTCTCTCTCGCTGCGGTCTCGCATGGCGTCGTATGATGTAATGCAGTCCACATTACGCACAGAAGAGATAACTTCCAAATGTTGTCTGGTGTGTTTAGCCTTGCGTGATTTGCCCTATAGAACCGCACTCTTACCAACGGTGGGATCTGTGCAATTACAAAGGGCCAGTTGTTTTCTTGACAAGAAAGATTAATCAAACTGGGGCGCGATGTCACCCAAAAAGGCTGCACGCGTTGTTTTAATAACTTCTCGTGTAGTGTCTGCGATGCTAAAATATTAATTTGCCGCAATACAGCGGTGGCATAGAGAGACTGGGACGGTCCTTTGACAGGATAACCATTTTGCACACTCGTACGAAATTGCTGCGTGCTTTTACATAGCATCCAGAGAACACGTACAAATCTATTTGCCAGATGAATACTAATATTATTATTTTTTATCGCTCATTATACTAAAACTTTAATACGTGATTGGATCTTCTTCATGGCCGCAGTTGCTCAATTTTTAAATATATTTTTTTGCGTTTGTGTGGAGAGACTCACAGCGACGGTAGGAGATGGTCCAAGTCCTCCACTTAAGCAGATGAGTAATTTCCTCCTTATTGCTTTGCTTTATTCGTACACTTTAATATATGAATGTGACTGTGAATGGCTATAATCGAAATTGTAAAATATGCTCACAGCCTGTGTGGCATTGTACCCAAAAAGAATTTGCCAGCTCTGCTTGCGTGTGCTTTCTTTTACAATGCGCCTAAACTGGATTTTTAAAAGTCCAAATATCGTTTATAACGTGGGCTATTAAGCAGTATTGATTGTTTAATATTGACCATTAATGCGTTCATGTTTTACTCACAAAGTAGTTACTGCATTTAAAATGTCAATGTAAGCATTTGCCTTTGACATCGATATTAAAGACATATTGACCCAAATTTCATTGCTTTGAACGTCGGTTTTTGCTTGTTAACTTTTAATAAGATAACCCTAACAAGCAACCGTGAGTTCTGCCAATTTCTTTATGGCTTTATCCTTTTTTAATATCCATAGCTGGCTATGCTTAATGGAAAAAAACACACACACAACCACTAACCCAGCAACTGGGAATATTTTTGCTTATAAATCAGCCCATGCTAGCTCTCCAATAAATAAGTGTGTTTCTCTCTCTCGGCATAGATGATCATTTGTAAAGTACCACACACACACACTTGGAATACTGCCATGGCCTTATTCTATTTAAAAAAAATTATAATGTGAATTTGCTAACGAGAAATGTGGAGAAGAAGGAGGGGGGGGGATTTACTTATTTTGTCATGCCAGTGTGTTGGGGTGATATGTTTAGGCATTATCTTTCAAATTGCCTTAAAATTAAGGATGTTAAAGAGGGATTGCGTAGAAAAATGCCAGACGTGGGAGGCTGCACGCATTAATACAGCGCGCGTTATCTGCAGCCAGAAAATGTTGCTTTCCGATGCAGGGCTGATGGAATCCTGCCCGGTGGGTTTTTTTTCTATTCTTCTTCTTTTGTTGCGCCCTTGTTGTGTCTTTAACCTCCAGGTAATTCTGGCGTGCCGCGGGGGGGGGGGCTGTCCATCATCTCCGAGAGACGCGGCCGCATCGCCCGCCACTCGAGGGAGGAGGAGGAGGAGGGGGGGCTGCAGGGAGAAATAAATGCGCATGTCCTCTCGCCGTGCCAACGACACCTGAGCAAAGAGAGCGAGAGAGTTCGGCCGGCTAGACCTTGCCCAAGCTGCCCGATTGGGCCGACAATTTGGTGAGCGACGTTATGGTCAGTGACGAGCTTAATTGTTGTTATTCATCCACGAGGGCAATTCTGCATTGTGTGGATTATATAGCCGCGTCTGCCTCTGTATGTGTTGTGTGTGCGAACGCGCCAGTGACATTTGTCCATGGTTTTGTGTTATCGAAGGCAGGAGTCGTCGGAGCCGAAATATACATAAATTTTTTTAGGCGTGGTTTTTTTAAACTTGTTCTTACATTCACCGCTGTTTATCCGTTACCGATTCCTTCATTCGCTGACCTTGCATGTCAAATGTAAAAGCACGAGATAACATCATCATCATCATCATCCGTCATGAATCTATCTCTCCTCCAGGCCGTTGTTATACTCCATAACTGCTTCTCAAACTCCATTTGTGTATTGCGAGCGTATATTTTAAAGGATCTTCCGCATTATCACTTTGGTCCTTTTGCTGATTGGCATTTGTTTTGCCATTTGTTTTTTCCCCCCTTTGACTTGCATTTTGTTTTCTCTTGCCGGCTATTGAAAAATTTTGTTGCGTGTTCTATTTTGTTTTTTTAAACATGCTTTGATTCTCGTTACGCACTCTCTCTCTCTTGTTTTTTTTCGTGTCATCATCTTCTTCTCATTTCATTATTCCGTCCTATGTCTTTATGCGCTGTTTAATATAACATAGATGCATATTATCTCCGCTCCCTCCTCCCCCACGAAGCGTAATTAAAACCAGCTGTCCCCTGCCGTCTGCAGCCGTGCGGAAGCTGTAACAAACATTTTATCTGGCTTCTCATCAAAGCGCCCGAAGGATGCGGCGCAGCGGCCCATCTGCGTTGGCTGTTTAGTCTGTTTGGGGGGGTGGGTGAATTAACAATCGTATTATAATACAGCGCGCTCGCACAGACGGCGCAGACGCGCGCCGGCTTGCATCAAACGCAAGGCCCGCGTACGCACGCGCGCGCGCACGCACACAAGCGCGCGGTCCTGCACACAACACGCACGGCATATTAATACTTCCACTCTTGCACAATGTCGAGCTGTTAAGTAATTAATGCTCTGTAATCATTTAATTGTCTGCAAGGGGTGGCAGGAATATTTATATTCAATCTACGGCTCATTAGGGACTCCCAGCAGTATTTAGCTGCGAACAAAGTGCGTTTTTTTTTTGGCTTGGGAGCCGAGACAAGACTCGTCTTTAAAACAAAAAGGATGTCACACCCGTCTTTAACTGCCATTGCAGAAACTCCCTCCCACTGCGCTTGCTGACCAAGGACAATGATGGGAACGGCCTTAAAAGAGACGCCTTTGATTTTGCTAAACAAAAAAAATCTTCTACCGCAAGCGACCGTTTTCGACCGCAGTTATTTTCCCTCTTTTTTTTGAGGTCAACCGTAAGCGCGTGTGCACAAGTGAGCATTCGCTCTTTAATATTAAGCTAATTAAGAGTGGCCCCTTGAATCTAATGTTTGTGTTGGCAGGTTGCCGGTTTCAAATCGGCCTTTGGTGTGTCGCATTCAATGCTGGGGCCATCTCTGTGTGCCGTGGAGAAGGGCTCTTGCCCGAAACGTCGCCCGTTTTACATTTCCGCGCGCAGGGCACTCACGTAGCGATATCTTATGACTGACGGTCGGTTCCATTTGGGTCAGATCGTGTGGGTACAATGCCAGTGAGAATTTCTCACCCTCCGCATACCCTCCACATGGAACCAAACGAATCAAGCTTGTCACGTGGTCAATGTGCCGATTGATTTTAGATTTTCGGAAAAACGGTTACATAAATAATTTTATAAAGAATTGAGACATTTTACTATTTTGAACGACGTTTCGCCAGAGGATGAAATCAGCATAATCTGGTGGTAGATATTGGTTGTTTTTGTTGTAATATTACCTTTTAAGGTCGTTTTTTTTCCTTCACGAAGCGTGTTGAGCCTTCATTTGGAGCAAAGCAGCGTCAGCACGAACAGCAGAGAGGGTGTGTCGCGGTCTGGTGATGCAGTCGCTTGATTAACCCAGATAGTGATCGGAAACAAGACTCTGCCAATGAGTGTAGGCTTGTTGAAGCCTCGTGGCTGACACAATAATGTCCATGGCAGGAGTGAAGATTGCAGGCCGATTGATGTTGTTCTTCTTCTCTCTCTCAGCAATGATGATGACGACGAAACGTCCGTGAAAAGGGCATGATTTGAGATCACAATAAATACTCGTTGCGACATGCACAAGAGCGTTGTATGTGCAAAAGTAAAAAACAAAAAAGCTCGATTCGCGGCGAGGAACTAATCCTCGCCACTAACACTGTCAATAAATAATGATGCTGATGACGATAATAGGAATGATGATGAAGAAGAAGAAGAAGGAAGAGGAACGAAGAGGAAAGATAAAACAGCGTCGGTGAATAATTTCCTCGGGGCGAGCGCGAGGTCTGCGTCTGCGCTGAATCCCTCGTCCGTTCGCCCTCGTGGGCCCTGCGTGTTTACGCGGCCGTGGCCGAAGATCGGCGTTCCCGCGCAAATTCATTACTTTGGCGCACGCTCGTGAAGTTGACGAATACCTGAACTTTTAACGGGCGCGGAATTTGCCGCGTGACGTATTCCTAAGAGGTGGCGGCGAAACCTTTTCCTTGGCGCTCGGCTCACCCAAGTGGCCTTGTTAACGCGCATTAGCATTTTGTTGGGGGGAAACAACAATCAGAGCCACCGGAGGTAGCGGGGGCTGGAGTTTTGAGAAGGTCTTTGATGTTTGCTGGGGGGGAGGTGTAGTCATTTATTTTCACGGACACGCACAACCGCGCGCACACACACACACAAAAACCCAATTTAAAATTGCCTTTGTTGTAACGTCTCCCCTCGGTAAGAGAGTGGCGTCGTAATGATTAAGTTTAACGCGAATGCTCGAGTGCGCGTGATTGGTGTACGCACGAAAGACGAATGTCTTCCTGTGAGCCCCTCTGTCGGCTTGCTCGGACAACGGCTGTTAGCGAGGGTCAAAATGTGCCGATGATGCCGGATGTTATGACCGGCGAAACGTCACAGTGCTCGAATTGTAAATGTTGTGGATGTGTCCGCTTCCCCAACACGCCGGTGGGCTGAAGTAGTCACGAATGGTTCATATTTTGTTTACGTGACAAACCTTACTAATTGGCTGTGTCGGGTGGTGGCGGGTTAACGACACATTTTTTTTACTTACGCGATATAACCCGAAAAAAAAACCTTAATTACGAGCGAGGTCCTATTAAGGCCGGCACGTCACGTGGGAGTGCAGTGTGAGTGACACATTTATTTGCCAAATGCTGACATGCGCACCCTCTGCGTTATGCAATCATCAACTCGCATTCTTATCCGGCATTGTCAGGGATTGAACCTAGATCCTCAGCAACGTAGACGATGATGTCTGCCTGGGTATTTTGTACCATCGGACACTCCACCCCCACAACTCCCAATTGGTGATAGGGCAGTTGTGGAGGGAGTGAAGAGTTTCCCATACCTGGGCAGTGTGCTCATGACCGGCTCCGGTTTGACAGCAGAGGTCTAAATCGGAATCAGTCGAGCGGCATTATCTTTTGATCGGTTGTGTAACGCTGTGTGGAAGCTACCTAGTCTATCACTCCGCACAAAGCTTCAGGTCTTCTCGGCCACGGTCATTCCCTCCCTTCTCTACACTTGCGAAACGTGGACCCCCCCTAATGGAACATCTTCGCCAGTTAGAGACATTTAGGTTGGCCTGCCTACGATCGATCCTGGGTTTAACCAGGCTGGATTGTGTGAGGAGCTCACAAATCCTTGAAAGATGTGGACAAAGTCCCATCAGTCAGCTCCTCCGGCAGGCAAGGCTGCGTTGGCTAGGTCATGTAGCCCGCATGCTCAGCCACCGCATGCCTATACAGCTTTTGTTCGGCCGGATCGAGGGGGCTAAACGGGCGCGGCATGGGCTAGAAAAGAGATGGAGTGATGTGGTACAGGAGGACGTGGAGCTGAGTGGACTTGCCGATGACTGGTACCAGCGGTGTCAAGATCGGCTTCTGTGGAGGAGGCTCGTGAAGGACGCTACTGTGCAGTTGGAGGCAGTCGCCCTCCAACAACAACGGAGGGCAGAGGAACGACGCTCACAACAACGAGCGGAGCGCCAGTGGCTAAAGCACAGCCAGTCGTCTCAGTCAGTCGACCCGTGGCATCTGGGTCTGCCCCGTGACCTCCTGCCAGCGGGCGTTCGACACTTCACGTGGCCTCAAGGTGCACATAGCCTGGCACAAGCGTCATGGTGACGTCACCGCCACTTAGTGGCGAATGGCGGTTGTTGTTGTTGTTAGCTGTGTTTTGGGTACGTGTGTTCGTGTACGATGGTGGTGTAAACATCAGGACTGGGGATGCAAAGGTGGCCGGGCATGGTGCTGGTTACACCACTACACCACCTCCTCACGCTGATGCACTACGCCTTCATAAGTGTTAGCTGATAGCACTTGCCCCAACAATGTGTGCTGGAGGGATCTTTTGTATTTGTGTGTGTGTATTAGTATTGGTACAATTAGGGATTAAACATTTACACTTGTCTGTCAATTGCAATATCATTAGAAATGCCTGGGAATGCATGTTCTGCATTGTGAGTTTTGCTTCATGTGAGAAAAAAAACATATCTAGAAGGTGACCCCCCTCTGCAAACGTAAATATAACTCTATCAGACATCGTGCAGGAGTGTAACCTGTGTAAGCCTCGCCTTTGGTAAAGTTATGATTGCCAGGAACCCCCTACTGCGAACAGAGTAGGCATTTATGTCGAATTGACTTGAACATGCTCTTTAACAGCTGGAGGTCCGCGCAATAAGGCGATAAGATGTTTTTCAAGTTAAGTTTGATGTCTTCTGCGAAATGCCTCGTGACATTAAACTGCTCATCTGTTTTTGCAAGAGACTCGCTTAAATAAAACATCTGTTGGCTGTTGATCTGAGGCTGCGAGGGATGCCACTCACCTGAGAGCGAGACGGCGCCCGAAACTTGTTTTCTCTCCGGTTTTGTCTTTCACATTTGAAAAAATAAGAAGGGTGGCTCGCTTTGGAACAAAATCTGAAGAGGTTTTTTTTCCCGGCCTCCCCCGCCCCCAGCCTCCTTTTTTCACTTTAACACATCCACCAACTAATAACCATTGTGTGTGTGTGTGTAGCGAAGAGTTGGTGACCCTCCAAAACCTGGGTGACAAGACGGCTGATGAGCAGCAAGATAACGAGCTTACAAACAGTGGCAGCCACACGTCTCCGTGTGCTCTGCGACAGGATCGGGGGTCAAGAGGTCAAGTCCACGGAGTTTCCTTTAAGATGAGTGCGATGGCGCGAGAGTGAGAGAGAGAGAGCGAGCGAGCGAGAGAGAGAAACAGCGGAGGTGGGGAGGGAGGAGCTGAGTGGAGATGAATGCAGGAACGCCGCCGCTGTTGTTGAGACCGGCGGGGGGGGGAGGGGGTCCCCTGCAGATCGTGACGGCATAGACAAGCATCTGGCATTTTACTGCCTGACAGCCGGGCCTTGTTTGTTCTCCGTAACGAGCGCCGCAGTCGCGCTAATGAGCGTTTCCATGCGCTATTATTGCCTCTTCAAAAAAAGAAAGAGGCTGTGGAGCGTTGGCGAGATACCGGGGTTAAATCCGCGCTCTTCTCGCTCTCCCCCCCCTTCCCACACACCTCTCCCACGCGTAACTTCTTCGAAGAAGCGGTGTCCTTTTCGCTGCAAGTGAATCATTAAACGCTGCCGTCGTTGTGCAGTCAACACTACAAATAGGGCAAAGTGAGTGAAGCAACACACACACACACAAAACAACAAGGTACCTCTCACGCAGCCTCGGGGAAGCGTGAGACATACCTAGCAATGCCCGAGATGGCACCTCGGATTTTTTTTAGTTCTCACCAGATGTGGCCAACCGTGCTTGCCGTGCCAGTCAGATGCACAGATCTTCGTTCGAAGGAGCCACGTGTTGCATATCATTGCCAGAATCGTAGGGTCTGCCTTTAATTTGCGAGAGAGCGTTGCACAAGAGACCGCCAGCTGCCATTATTCAGTGCCCCCGTTTGCGGGAGACGTCAAACTCAAAGAGGGCATCTGGCTCCACGGCTGCTTTAAATAAAACCCACGCTGTCAACAGGCTGACAATTTGCGCGGCGCGTCTGTTTAACAAGACAAATAGGCGCGCTTGCAACTGCGGGAGTTCCTCGCAATACGGAGTAGATGCTTTCCTGGAGCTTCTTCCGTGTTGTGAAACGTTGTGTATTGAATAACCTTCAACATTAGCACAATGAGGATGCGTTCCCAGCCTTGGTCACTTACCATTTCATACTTATAATAACGTCATAACTTACCATTCATATTATAAACAAAGACAGTTGTTTTTTTTCTTCTTGGTTCTTTCGGTAAAGTCACGTAGAAGGAAAATAATAAAAGAATAAAAATAAAACATAATACAATTATTTTATTGTATTATATTATTTTAGTATGTTTTATTTTCATTATTTTATTATTTTCCTTCTACGTGACTTTACCGAAAGAACCAAGAAGATGAATCCCTGCAGTCACGAAAGCTTTAAATCGAAAGACAGTTGTTGTTATTGAAAATACTATTATATTTCATACTGTACAGTATTAATATTTAAAAAAACTGACATAAATGACAGAAACATAGTGAAGAAACATAACATTCATATTTATATGCAAACGTAGATCGACGAAATTAAGTATTTCTCCATTTATTATTTAACTTTCCATTTTAAGTAATGGTAATAAATCCACAGTTCGCTTTACCGAAGCTTCGTTGATGGAATGTGGAGGTGTCACTGAACAGCAGCGGTTCCCAGAGCGCGGTATCCTGCACCGCCACCATCGGTGGGTCTGCGGGGCTGTGATGCGAACGCGAGTTGAGCTGGGAAATAATGGCAACATTCTAGATTTGATTCTAGATTTGAAGTTTTCGTGACTGCAAGGATCCATACTCTGTTTTTTTCGGTACAGTCACGTAGGTGAAAATAAAAAAATTCATCACTTTCATTTCAATTTCGATTTAAAGCTTTCGTGACTGCAGGGATTCATCTTCTTGGTTCTTTCGGTAAAGTCACGTAGAAGGGAAGTAATAAAATAATAAAAATAAAACATAATAAAATAATTCTCACGACGTTTCGGCCGCAACGCAAGCAGCCGTCCTCAGGTGAAGAACAGGTCTGTCCGTCCTCAGGTGAAGAACAGGTCTGTCGGGAAGACAGCGTCTGAATGAATGACGCTGTCTTCCCGACAAACCTGTTCTTCACCTGAGGACGGCTGCTTGCGTTGTGGCCGAAACGTCGTGAGAATTCTTTTATTATGTTTTATTTTTATTATTTTATTACTTCCCTTCTCGTGACTTTACCGAAAGAACCAAGAACACTTTAATTTACTTTTATTCATTTTAATGTTTCACCTACGTGACTTTAAGAAACAAATAGTAATAATGGCAACGTTTATGCCGTTTTGATTCGCGCGTGAATTTATATTTTACTCGCATTTAATAAAAAAAGTGAAGTTAGGTAAAAAAAAGAATACCCTGATTGAACTACCCTAACCCGAGAGATCTAAATGCCCCCCCCCCTCCCTTAAACAAAAGTATAGCTGCATTTAATTAATATATATTATATATATATTGCGGTGATATGAATACATTTGCATTTCCTGGTATTGAGAGAGAAGTGAATGCGTTTGTGTGGGGGGCTGCGCCGTCCACGGAAATGTTTGCATCGGCTGCGTGTGCAGTTTGTCGTCATTCCTCCGCACCTCCGACGAAGACGGCTGGCTACGTACGGCGCGAAAGAAGTTCGACGTGCGTACGAGTTATGCCAAAACAAAGTTTGAGAAACACTTCTCTGAGGTCTTCCAGGTTTGTCCATTTGCTCGTGTTAGCCACTGTGGGGCAGCACCATGTCCACTTTGATGACTTCGCTGCACGATGTTGGGGGCGAGGGCTGCGGCTGAAACAGCTGAACGATGAAACTAACTCTTTGGTTCTTTCGGTAAAGTCACGTAGGAATAAAATAAAATAAATCACGACGTTTTGAGTGCAACATAATCGTCCGTCATCATGTGGGACAACCACAGCAAGAAACGATTGCTTAAATGGGCAAAAGGGCTGCTGTGACAAGAGGCGATATAGGCCTACGTGTCTTTATCGAAAGAACCAAAGAGTAGGGATCCCTGCAGTCAAGAAAACTTCAAATCTAGATGAAACAAACGTTGCGTGTTGCGATCAACCCTCCAGGAGTTGATTTTGCCGTACACATCTGTGGAATATTTGTTTGAGTTTTCACGTGCGGAAAAAAATAATCATCCCATTTTATCGTGCTGTGTCTTAGTTCATAACAACTCGTGGAATCCAAGATTTAATTTAACAGTTCATAGATTTCATTGTTAATGATTATGGAGCGCACTCATTTACATGTTAAAATAACAGACCTTAGAATCATTACATTGGCTACCTCGCCTCTCAGTTTACTGCAATTAAAATCACAACTTGCACATTGCGTTTGTCTATTAATTTTGTTTGGGGAACTGATATTATAATGCGATTGAAATGTGCGTGTGCTGAGAACGGGCTACTGTGAAGTAAGTTGTGATTAGGGATAAGGCCAACGCGGGCTGTCTGACTCTCGTCTATTTTGCCTTGGGGTATTGGCCCGTGTCCGATTGTACACGGTTCTATCTTTTGATCTCAGTGCAGTGGATTAGACACCCAGCAAGGGCAAGGCACACGCAGCTCACAAGCACAGTGGCAATTAACCCTTTCCTCCGCAAGGACTCAGATGCACGCGCATGCTCAGAAAATGTTTGCGGTGACATAGTCTGCGTTGTTAGTTTATGTTCACAAAACTGCGTTCATTGTCTTCACCCTCCCGAAGCGACTTTGAAAACGTGCTTTTTGAGTTATTATTCTCAATTACGAAGTCTGTGGGCGGTTATCGTGACTGCATTTTAGATCATTGTGCCTGATAACACCACATTTTTGTTGTTGTTGAAAAAACTGTCATTGCTTCCGAAGAGTTTATATGATTGTTTAGGAATCGTGCCACGTCTGCTTTCACTCGTCCACGTCCGTGCACCGATGCGTGTGCAGGTCCCTCCGCACCGTGCGGGCCTGCGCGCGGGCGAGCTCAGGACGTGAAAAAGCAACGGAGCCGGCACTGGAATGGGGATCACGCCATCTCTGGAGGGGTTAATCACGGCACAACCGCGCCTAACGAGAACATCTCACCATGTGAACACACGGGAACCCAGCGGCACACACCACCCGCTCACCACCCCCCACCCACCCCCCCGTTCCCCCACCACCGTCGTTTCAGTCCCGCGGCACGGTATACGCGCTGATCAATTAAACTTTCATCCATCGTTGCGAGGAGGCACGGTGGCTCAAGGGGGGTCAGGGCTGAGCCGGCGCCGCTGAGACCCTTAGTTCGATTCTGGGTTTTGCCCAACAGTGATTAAATCGGGTTTCTCCTCCAGCGGAGCGAGCTGATGATCTCGGCGTGGTGAACGACGAACGTCGTGAGCAAAGTCCGTCGGATTAAATGTGGATTTTAAATTGATGTTGCTAAATTGCAAATGCGTGGAGGTTTGATTGCCACATGGTAAATGTTTCTCTGTGGCAGGGTTCCGTGCAGAAACGTTCAGCAAGCTCGCATGCGACTGAAGAGGAGGTCACTAGATGAGATCTCAGAAGTAGTTTTGTAACATCTGCGTCTACGGGCTCCTCTCTGTTGTGGATCAATGATGCACAGCTCTGCAATAGACTTCGTCCCATGACGTGACACCGATAGCACAGATTGCGAATAAAAATTGGGAACAAGGTCAATTATTTTACATAAATGTGTGACATTAAATTTATTTTTTTCGGTAAAGTCACGTAGGTGAAAACAAAATAATAAAATAAAAAATAAAATAAAACAACTAAAATTATTGGAGCAGCCACACCTGATGACGGATGCTTGTGTTGCTTCCGAAACGTCGTGATTTAATTTAGTTGTTTTTTTCACCTACGTGACTTTACCGAAAAAACCAAAGAGTATGGATCCTTGCAGTCACGAAAACTTCTAATCTAGAATAAAATTTAGTTTTTTTACTTACTTTCACCCATCATCGCAGGGTGAGCGCACACATCCAGCATGATGGATCAAAACGCGCACAGTTACCACAACAATCTTGATACACGCACAACATCTTGATAAACCCCCTTGCGCATTCAACGATGTATTGTTCAAAGAAACCAATATCGCGGATCCCCAAAGTGTACCGTCAATCCTCCACTCGTCAGCAGCAATGTGGACCAAGGACGCATTGTATTAATATAATAATAATAATAATAATAAAATGGTGATCACAGTGATAGAACATTAGATTGGATCGTAACTGATTGGCAATATTTTTTTAATGAAATGGCAGCGAGGGAACACAAGAGAGATGGTTCATGTGGAGGTGGAAAATTTAAATACCAGGTGTGTGTGTGTGTGTGCGTGTGCGTGCGTGCGCGTGGGACGAGCGTAGTGTAGTGGTTAGCGCGCTGCGCTACGAACCCGGCGACTCGGGTTCGATTCCCGCTCACGGCCAACGCCAGTGACGATTATCTGAATAGGTCCTGGGCATCCTCTAGGTCGACTCAACCTCAAATAAGTACCTGGTACGGTGTGTAAAACATTTCTACTGGGGAGACAAAGGCGGCCGGGCGTGGGGCTGGCCACCGACCCCATTGTGTGCTGTGCCGGCCTTTATAGGTGCTCGCTAACAGCACTTGTGCCTACAGTCTGTTAAAGACTATGCAGGGAATTTTTGTCTTTGATAGAGATGGACTATATAGGGTTGTGAAAAGTTCAAGTGATTTCTTCCTAAAATGCGCATTGAATCATTGGAGCGCTGAGCCAGTGGTGGGAATTCAGAATTCCGATGGCGTTCGCGAGTCTAACCACATGATATAGCCACTCATCTTCTTGGTTCTTTCGGTAAAGTCACGTAGAAGGGACTTTACCGAAAGAACCAAGAAGATGAATTCCTGCAGTCACGAAAGCTTTAAATCGAGATATAGCCACTGTTAACTTCCTCACGAAGTGGTAGCTATTTTATGAACCCCAACGAGTTGATGGGCTGAGTCGAACCCCTAACCAGGATTTAACCTTGCGACATTCCTATCGCTGAAAATGTCTCCCTCTGCAACTGAGCCAGATGGCCCCCATGTAGTTGTAGAGTGAGAATGGCTGATGCTGCTGCCGATTCCACTGTTGATGATAATGCGGTTGCTGCTGCTGCTGATCATGATGATGTTACAAGCAGGGAGGTATGCATGCTCAGTTTACCTGACATTCCTATTAGGGGCATATCTCACTTTCTAAATTTAATTCCAAGATGTGCCGCTGCACTGGTTTGATATGCTTCCGCTCTGATGTGAAAGTTACAAAGCCCTCTAATGTGGAATGATTCCAATTCATTTTTTTCTTCAAATCCACGACACCCATTCCCATATTTTCTCAACAAAGCGTGGGTGATGTGTATAATTGAAATACCCACGCCACTGAGTAAATGTCCCACTCTCAATCTCGGGCTGTTCCTCCGGATCCTATTCTGCAGCTTTTTTTTCATGCCGTGCCGCTTTCACATCTCGACATTTCGACATCATCGACGCGCTCCATTCAAACGGCAATTAAGTCGCGATAACACGGAGCGCCTCCGTCGATTGGCAAACACGCAGCAAATCGAGGCATTATGACAAAGCGTGGTTTTGAAAGCCGCGGCTCTTCTTCCCCCCCCCCCCTTTCCCACCCCGCAAGCTGCGCTTGGCATCAGCGGCTCGCAGGTCACGCGGCAACAGAGCTCTCATCGCTCGAAGCAAGCGTTTGTCCCCGTTGCTCCGAGCTTCAGAGCCGAGCAAGGCTGGTTGCGGACGCGTCTCGTGTTTATACCGTTCATGTTTTCGTACGCAAACAGCAACAACACATCCTGCTGGCAACAGTTTGGTGATAAAACACGACAGCCGTGGCTGGGTTAAAAAAAATAATAATTTGTTAATTGTAGCAAGCGTTATTTCCGTGACAACCCCCCCCTCAAATGCATTAATTTTGGTGATTAGAAAAAGTTAGGGAATTAATGTGAACAGGTATCATGGAATAGTTTATTTTTTACTTAAATAAATGAAAACACCAGAGTTGGCCACGTGGTACAGGTCAGAAGCTGAGCCGGCACCGTCTAAATCCTGGGTTTTAATCCAGGATTTCAGACGCTCGTGATTCAACTGACTTCACAAGTGTAACTCAAGTTCGATGCTGTGAAAATGGCCCATTGCCTGAAATATCAGCTCATTATATCTCCTTTTAAGGCCATGGTTTTACTTACAAATGTGTTGAGCTTTTTTCAAAAGTAAAGCAAGTTGATGATCTAAGCTTGGTGACTAATGACTACGTAAAAAGTGTAAACCACCCGATGTTACTAAATGAAGTGTTCACTTAATGTGGCTAAATTCCAGCTCTTGGAATACAAAACATTATATCGGTTTTACTGCCATATGACGGGTGATATTTTTGTTTATAACAGGGCACGTAGGAAAGTATGTACCAACGTATGTTGATCCTCTTTCGCACCGTACGTACCCAACCATGCTTATGAGAGGTTCGTGGGGGGGGGGGTGAAGGACAACAAACCAAACATAAAAAGCAGTGTGCCCACTCGTGTGAGGATTAAAAACAAAAGTATCCGATCATGGACCATTCTCTAACGCCGGATTCCGCCACCCCGCAAGATTCTCGAAACTACATTTCATCTCGTGCCAAGACGGAGATATCACAATTGGAGTAAAAAAAAATTCAGAGAGAGAGAGAAAAATGGCAAAAGCAGTGAAAAGGCTTCAAGCCAGTGACAGTGCAACACCTGTAAAATGCCAATACGCAATTAACAAGCTCTCTGTAGCCACGCTGGGCCAGCAGGAACATCACGGCTGGGCCATTTCCTTCCCCCGGGGCACGACGCTTTGAGGTTAGTCAAGGTGGAGCGTATCTACTGTCACGGCCGTCGCGACTCGCGTGCGACTTTCATACAAGGCGGAGCAGACATAAATAAAAGCCAAGAACCTCACTATACATCAGCGCATAATGCTTATTGATTTTTTTTTTCTGTGGCTTTGTAGCGGGCTTATTTCGGACAATGCTAAACTGTATCAATCAATGCATCGCGGATTGTCGTGCGGTCGCGTCCGTTTGCGGTTTGACACCACCCGTTCAAATGGCAGCCTGCTGCTGATAGCGTCGGATTAATGTGAAACCCTTTTGTGTCCGCGACGCGATGGAATAATGCAAATGTACCCCCAATTAAAAAAAAAAACACGCGCGTAGCAGACACGTCTCTCATGTTTAATTAGCTCCGTTATTCCCTATTTAGATCCGTGGCAGTTTGAGCCACAAATTTGACTGTAAACGAGCGCTAATGCGAGGGATACCGTGTTGTGGCTCATCCGGCTCATTAGAAGAAGAAGAAGAAGAAAAGAGAGAGAGAAAAAACACCCCTACCGCGTGCCATTTCTCCTTCGGAATCTCCTCACTTTTTTCGCGGAATGTCGAATTCCGGGCGGAACCGCAGAAGCCCCCCCCCTACCCCTTAGTGTTTGCGACCGTAATCAGCCCCGATCCAGTGTTTGCCTATTGTCGCGTTGCTTCCACGCCGCCGGCGCCGTGTCGCGATGTCACCCAGATAAATAAAGGCCACTTCAAAATTGTCAGCCGCTTGGGAAAGAAGCCCTCTTTATTGCCTCCCGTGTCGGTTGCGGACAGGGCATTAATCTGAGCGTGATCGGAGAGGTGGGGGGGGGGCTCCACCCACGCCCCCTCCACCCCCCCCAATGGGAATCACCCCTCCCCTCGACACCTTTCTCCTTCGTGGTGGCTCTCCATGCTGCAGCAGCAGCAGCGGCGGCGGCAATAATGACCGCAATAGTAGTAATAGTAATAATAATGATGATGTGCTTTCCCGCCGTTATGGATGGGCTAGGCTCACTGCCGCGTTCCTCGGGGGGATATTCCCGCTGAAGGCAGATGTTGGGAAATGTTTCGTGGCCTGAGCGTTTGTGAGCCTCTTTCGTCGCTCCTGCATCTTTGCCGAGGAGGCCTTTGGCAGCGGTTTGCAGTCGACACAGTTGCAACTCGTTAGGCAGACAAACAAGCCCCGAAAATGCTCTATGAAGCCTGTTTTCTCATTTTCGTCATCATCATTATTATTCCAACACTTATACGTGGAAAAAGACACGCATTATCGGTCGAACGAAAGATTCGTAAAATAAAATTGCATCGGTGCTTGGCTTCACAATCACCGACAGCACCGTGATTTATCCACTGCTGGATGAAGGCCTCCCCGCAAGCCGTCACCGTCTGCTGGGAAGCGGCAATCCGCCGAACAACCGCGCGCCAGCGAATTCCATCACCAAAGGTCCCCTTCGCGGGTCATTCTTGAAAAACAGCTTCTCAGCTGAATGTTACTTACCCGCGTCAACCAACAGAATCAATCAGTCGAAAATCAATCCATCGCTCCATCTCTGCAGGGGATGCGCTCTCTCGCGGGCGCGTTTACCCTGTGCACGCGTCAGATTTGGCGTGAGACATTTCATTATTGTGGTTGCACGTACGTTGCGTCTACTGTGATTCGTCCGCCACGTGACACTTGCGGCCACTGAATCAACGCGCGCCACTCCGAATCGTGACAATGAATTATACGGCAAGGGGCGTCTGTGCACAGGGCTTCATACACGGACGCACGCCACATTACGTCGAGATCCACGCACGCGTTGCGTGGATGCACAAGCGAGCGTTGAGCGGTGGTCATCTCAGATTGTTAATTTCTACATTCCTGCTGTCAGGAGCCGTTCTCATTCATAGGACAACCACTCTCAATTTCCCACCAGCTAGCGATCACTCGGTAATACTCAGTGTACTGACCTCGAGGTATGATGATGATGATTGATGATAGATGATGGTTGCTGCTGATGATGATTAATGATGGTGATCAAGATGAAGATATTATTAGGCGTAAGCCGTTGATACCACTACTCCTCGCCAACACTTCGACCCTCTTGCCAGATCCCGCCGCTGCTGCACAATAGACTCTCGATGATTGATGATGATGGAGGGGGGGATGAGTTGACTGACTGGAATTCAAACTCATGTCCTCTCTCGACTAGGAGAGCTTGTTGCCCTGGTTGCTGAGCGGTATTTCCAGCCACAGAATCTAGCCCAGCGCATTCTAATGAGCTCCCGTGACGAGTCTTGTCGAGCGCCGAGAAGAAATCACGCCGCAGCATTCCGTGCATCGTATTGCATCGTAGGAATATGCGAAGGATCTGAGGGCTTCAACAATCATTAAGCAGTTTTAAGTTTCACCTAAAAACTCACATTTTAAAACTCGCTTTTACTTAAGATTATTTAATAGCGTTATTTTTTAATATGCCTTCGATAATAATTTATTATTATGCAATTTAGTTTTGTATGGAATTTGATTTTATTCTTCGTGTGATTTATTCTATACAAATGTTTTTTGAATCTGTACAGCACTTTGAATGGCATCCTTTGCACGAAATAGTGCTATAGAAATAAAAACCTGATTGATTGATGTAAAATGAAAACTAGTTTTTCAAAACACAAAGGTTACCGGCCCCCTCCTGCCACGTAATGCTCAACCATCCTTAAAATAATGGAAAATAATGTACATGTACAGTTTATATACATACAAAAATAGTGTGCAAAAAGAGCTTATGTAGATTTCAACTGAATGTTTACGTCACGTTAAGGGATATATGCCTCCAGAAATACCGAATAAATAAAATATTTAAAAATACTTTTTTTAAACACGCTTTAATGAAATGTACTGTCCGAGCTGCCCCTCCCCCTGCCCCCTTCCCCCATCGCCCCTCCCCTCCTTCCACATGCCCCGCCCCTCGACGTGGCTCCCCGAAGCTTGTCGTGACGTAAGAGACCGTGGTGATTTACAGCCAACGTCAGTTGAGCGTGGACAATTAGAGCCGTAAAAAAGATTGTTTAAAAATATTTATTTTTATTTTCAATGCTAGAATATAGTATTGTCATCAGTATGACATACCTATACCAAGTTTGCAGTCGATGCGACATTGGGAAGACGGTTTCAATTGAGTTACAAGATTTGAGGATACGACAACAGAGAGAGTGAGTTAAATAAAAGTGTGTAAAATGTTTTAAAAATATATATTTTTAAATTTTAATGATAGAATATAGTATTGTCATTAGTATGACGTAAGTATACCAAGTTTGCAGTCGACAGCACATTGGGAAATTGGTAAAAATTGAGTAATAAGATTTTTTGAGGATACGACAACAGACGGAGTGAGTTAAATAAAAGCGTTTAATAATAAAAAAAAATCAACTTTTCCGACCAAATGTATTACATTTTTCGATTTAAAGCTGTCGTGACTGCAGGGATTCCTCTTCTTGGTTCTTTCGGTAAAGTCACGTAGGTGAACCTGAGGACGGCTGCTTGCGTTGTGGCCGAAACGTCGTGAGAATTGTATTTTATTACGTTTTATTTTTATTTTATTATTTCCCTTCTACGTGACTTTACTGAAATAACCAAGAAAATGTATTACAGTTGCCATTCTGGAAATGATGCTAACTACATCCGGTGGTGCTGGTGGTGTCACATGACAAAACACTGTTGAGGATGCAAGGGGAAACCCATCTCAACTGTCCTACCCTGGTTATGGCTCAAGAAGTCCAGGGTTGGGTGCAGTGTCATGAATTGAAGAGGCCTTGGGATTGGATGGAATTGAGAGGGCCTGCAACCACAGGCATGTCCTTGGGCAGATAACTTAAGATAAAGAGTAACAACAAAAAATGAACACTCGACAATAACACCTTGGCCTTAAAATAAAACATAAATGGAAAAGGCGAAGGTTTTGGCAATGAGAATTATAGTTGGAGGCTGCAGCATCAAGAAGAAGTAGGATTTAATTTGTGCAATTGGCGTAATCTCTTGAGTTGACATTGTCGTTCATAACTCTCTTACAGAGCAGTGCATCACCCCACGTGTTAAAGAATGGCCCATAGAAAGAGATATGATATAACTGCATCCGAAATCCCTTTTTATTCACACACTGCGAGACGAACTTCCCCGCACGACAGTACAATTGATACTCAGCCTTGATTCTCTGAGCTGGAATCCATCCAATTTGAAGTAACAATGATCCGATTCAACTATTGAGTTTTTTGTCGCTGCTGCATCCAATCATTGACGACCGGGCTGAGGCCCCCAACTCACTCGACTGGAGGGGCCGGTTTAATCAAAGGTCAGTGGCTGGATCTCAGATTCGATCCCAAGATCTCCGGAGTGCTGGCCCGGTATCTCAGAGTCTTGAGTCACACATCCACCACGTCCTTACTGCAGCTTAATTGCAGCTTTCCCGCATCTCCACCGATAAACATTGTATATGGGCTGTTCTGTTTTATTGCATTGTTATTCCAAACGTAAGTGGACATTTAATTCTATGTTTACAAATTGAAAAAAAATTACGCTAAATTGCTGCAATAACGTTTTTTTAAAGTTTGTTATTATTATTTTTCTTTAATCCATCTATTTTTCCCAACAATGTTATGCGCTTGTAATGACGTCTCAAACATTGTCCACACTGCGGTGCAGGATGTGCGTTTGGTTTCCAGTAAACACTGCCTTTATAATTGATTTTCGAAATAATGTAGAATTAAGTACTATGATTACTACAAATTGATTTTTTTTAAATACAAAACACGTCTTCCACATACGTTTTATTGAAACACGTTTTGATAATATTCTGCAAATAGTCATGAAATAAGTTCAGAAGTGGGCCTTTTTTAATACATAGCACAAAAAACGCACACTTTAATAATCCAGAACATAAAAGACGAAACATTACAATTTTCTCTATGGGTGGCAGTCATATGGAATTCATTCAAATGCGTCCGTTGGCCAATGTATGTCAACAAATATCGCATGCGCGTACACACACATACGGGCAGTGGCAAGGTCCAAGGTTCTGCAGCTTGGAAACAAAACAATTCCAAGTTGTGTTCATAAAGCATTCAGGATGCGTGCTTGCGGAGTACACCACTCCGTTCATAGATACTCCCCCGATTTTCTAATCACCCATTTTTTTTGACAAGCGTTGCTCGGCTCGACGTTTCGCTCCCGGCGCACGGTCGCGAAACGTCGAACGGTGCGCAGTGAGCAACCTCGAACGGCACTGCAGAGCTGCGCAGAGCAAACCACAACAGCCTAGGGCGGTAGTGTCTCGCTTCCCCTTGTCGGCAAAGTCAAAGAGTGATCCCCCTACTCAGGTGAGCAATGAGGCGGCGCGCACATCTGCCGCTCGCGAGCCCCGAGACGGCGGTGGAAATTCCAAAAATTCAAATGGTGGGGGCCGAGTTTATCCATAAGGCAACCAACTGTTCTTGTAAACGGGCGATTTGATCGTGTGAAAGCGATGGCTCCACGTCGCACGGAAGGAGAGAGTTCGCAGATGTAATGCGTCGTATTGATATTGGTGGGAGACATGCAGAGGCTTCGAATATAAAATGCCGTTTTCGCTTAGAATTTCTCCCAGTTATTTTCGAGTGGCGTATCCACAAACGGGTCGCTCTGCGCACGAGGGATGTGAGAGAAACATCCTCGGCACTTTGGCCCAAACAAAATGTCCTGTTCAACTTCTTTTGAAAGCAAAAGCCCCCTATTTTCCGTTGGCTTTGCGGCCTAGATAATTACCTTTCTCTCATATTGTCACAAAGCGTCCACGGTCCGTTCTGCAAGGCAGAGATATTTATTTGTTCACGTGGGTTTTTTTTCCTTGTATTCATTGCTCCATGAATCATCTCAGTCTTCTCGCGAATAATCTCTCTGTGCAGCTCGATTGAGCTATTATAGGCGTTATACATCGTATATCGATAAGATATCTTTCCTAACCAGGGCCCCCCTTGTAAACAAGCAGCATGAAACAGAATGAACCCACTTTGCACACATGCATTCAATAGAGCTCGGCTACCTAATCTGTGTAAAGCCTAGTGTACCTGCCCTGTATTTAGGCCTTTTTTTCTTTTTCAAAAGTACTGCTACATTTCTTTCCCCTAAAGTTCGCCTCCAAGAGCAATACCCCACGATTGAGACTTGCGAGACTAATCGATGAGCGGCGAAAAACAATATCCGTAGGAAAACACAGGATATGTTTTGGTCAGCGCACTACACTCTGAAACCGGTGACGTGAGTTTAATTCCTAGGCCCAGGCAAATATATCTGAACCATCCCTGCGCCCACACCACACTCCCCCTTCACCAACTCGCACTGACCAGCGTGACGAAGTATATTCAAACAGCCCCGATGACCAGTACAGCATGGGGAGGCCTCGTCCAGCAGTGGATTGCTGAAAGGGCCGTGCGTTATCATGAATTGTTACATTATAGTATCGATGCTCCACAATGCCAGTTATCGACCCAGGAGAAGTCTCAGTGAGTCTCAAGACTCTTTTTCTTTCTTTCAGGAGGGTCCCTTGCACTTGGATGTTTGGGTCAACTCCACGAGCGCTTGGCTTCACGTCGGAGGAAATTGGAGAAGCCGGAGAAAACCCATCACGCGTACGAGATGGGGTGACCAACAGCGCCGCCAATCTCTTGGCCACGTTCTTGCCCCGTGTCTTCAACGCCAGTAAAGCTCCAGCGAGCACCGACCAGGCTCAAAAAAGCTGCTTAGCTTCTCAGATATGACGAGATCACTATGGAGACAAAGGCGGCCGGGTGTGGTGTTGGCCACCCACCCCCTCGTGTGCCGTGCTGGCCTTCATAGGTGCTCCCTAACAGCACTTGCCCCAACCGTCTGTTAAGTCTACACGGGGGATCTTTGTATTTGTAAGTTGTTTGTACACAGTGCAAATTTTTTTTTCCACAACAGAAGCCAAGCCATGCTGCTGACATCACACATAATTAACATGCACATGGCCCTGCTCAGCCCCAGAGGCAGAATGAGATGTTTTGTGAGACCAGTGTAGCACGGTTTGGTTCTGGCTCGGCATGGCAAATAGCTGGTGGAAAAACACCAATATCGTGAAGGACCTGCGATTGCTTAGTTCGGATGTGCTAGTGGAAAAGGTTGTTAGTGACTGGAAAACAAAAAACTAGGCCACGCACAACAGCAGTGACACGTGCTGCGTTCATCTCATCTGGATCTCCCATAGGTCAGCTCAACCTGAAATGAGTCTGCGGTTCGGTGTTGGCCATGCATGGTGCTGGCCACGCCACCACCTCTGCTCCCTTACATCACTTGTCACGACAGTAAAACATTTGACTCCACGTAAATGACAACAGTGGTTAGCACTAAGCACATGGCGGCATTGTGAACCCCTGCAACCTGCATTTGACTCCTGGCCACAGCTAAGATCAGTGGTGAGTAATATCTGATCCAGTCCTAGCGCCCTATTCACCAACCGGCACTGACCATCATGGCGAAGTATGGCAAAAAATAACCGTAACAAGACACAATTATGGGAGGCCTTCATCCAGCAGTGGATACAAAAAATAAATGTACCCTGCATGTGTGGCACATTAGGAATGGACCAATCTTTTTATTATTTCCTCGTGCAGCAAGGGAGGAAAGTGTGGTTTTGTGAAAGTCCTTATGTGCTGTGCAGTACATCAATCCACGTGTGTACACCAGCATGCGATAACTGAGTTGGGCATGTGGGTGGCTGGCAGGGTTATTGATTAACGGGACTTGTACACCAGCCACGTGGTTAATGGCGACTCGGTTGAGGATTGCTGTGTGTGACACACGTGCTGTTGCATTTTACGGATTGACCACAATAAATGTGTTTGCCCTCGATTTGGAGCACCTGCCCACGTCCTTCATTTCGAGTGTGCAACACATGTACACATACATGTACGGGCTGTGTGTACATTTGTGCATTTGCACTCTTCTCGTCCATCTGCCGGGCCGGGTTGGCAGGGGGGAGGGGGCACAAGCCAAGTGTGAATTTAACAAAAATTCCTTTTCTTCTGCGAACAATCTTGATTTGAAGCGAACAGTCAAATCATCACCGCTCCGCTCAGGACAAGAGGCAAAATCCACAGCACTCAAAGCAGATCTCCACGCAGTCCGACGACTCGCAGCATCCCTGCAGCATCCCGCCGTCAACGTCTCCGCACAGCCCGCACGGGGGCACGTCCTCCCCGACCTCGGGGCCGCAGCAGCAGCAGCAGTAGACGCAGCAGCAGCCGCAGCAGCAGCAGCGGCCGCCCAGCTCGGCGCCCGTGCAGCAGTCGGCGCCGAGACAGCGTTCGGCATCGTCCGCGCCGCTCTCCTCCGTGCAGGAGCAGCAGTGGTGGCAGCAGCAGACGCAGGAGAGCAGCATCCAGCACAGGGAGGCAAACTCGCAGTAGAGGCACGCCAGCACGCTCCGCACGCAGCAGTCTGCAAGCCAGCGGGCAGAGCGGGCGGGTGGGTGGGTGGATTGAGGAACGCATAGGCAGGGAGGAGGGTTCGTTGTTGTCGCGGCGAGCGTGGGAGGGTGGCAGCTCCGCCGTGTTTTGATTTTTAAACTCTGCAGCTACTTTTAGCCGTGCCGGATTATTGGGATCGCTGCATGGGATGGGATTAAGGAGTACGGTTGATGGTGTCCTCCCAAATGAAGCGGTATTTCCCCTGGGCACGCAGCTCGCTCCGTTTTAACTAGATGTCGCGTCTTGGAATTGCCAGGAGCGATTTTGTGAGGGTTTTTTTTTGCTGCGTTGGTTTCGTAAACTTTGTTCAAGTGCGTGTTTACCCGCACCTCGTGTCAGCTGGTGTGGATTGATGGTAAAGTGGGTTTGCGCAGCGAGCTACGAACCGGGCAACCATCAGTAGCGAGTGATATATACACATATATAGCCTGGATCTGAGCCCTTCCCTTCACCAATGCGCATTGACCAGCACGGTGAAGTATGATAGAAGAACCCCCATCAGCAACACAGTACCTCCGATTAGCACGGTTGGCTACGTACGTTTAACATGTAGGCTTTCGCGAGAAATATTCCAAATAATAGAGTTTTCCTTGGGTTATATCATGTAAATATAAATGTGTCGTTAAAACCCGCCACCACCCGACACAGCCAATTAGTAAAGTTTGTCACGTAACAAAAACATGCCAATTAATTACTAGTACAGCACACCGGTGTGTTGGAGAGTACACCCAACAACATTTACAATTCGAGTACCGTGACTCGTTCGCCGGTACGGTGTGAAAGAAATTAAACGTACGTATGTACAGCATTGGGTGGCCTTCATCCAGCATTGGATTGACAATAAGCTATGAATTTACTCTTTTTATATCTTTCAGGATTGTTAATATGCATTTCTTATTTTACTCTACAGAGTTGTATCCTGTTAGTATACCCCCAGTCATGTGTACATATATACTGTGTATATAAGTAGAACTTCGTCGTCGGTATCTACATAAAAACTATTTTAAAAATTTGGCCAATTGTTTTTCCAGATAAAAAGCCAATATGCCCTGTCTGGAAAGCCATTAGGGAGATGGACTAAAACACATTAGGTCTGCTTATATATGCTTTTACCCGTAATGTTACGATATGTAATGTGAAAAATGTGTAATTATGTTAGGGGTCACCCATCTAAGTACCAACCAAGGCTCGAACAAAGCTCATATTCCCAGATCCAACAAAATAATTTCAGGTGGCTCGGTCACACTTGTAAACAATCGCTTGCAACTCGTCCACATGCACGCACACACGTCAATGGCGATGACTTGAAACGGGCAGGGCAGGAGTGAGTAGAGAAAGCCACAGGGCTGGCGTTAGTCACGCAGCGAGAAAGCAGTCGCTTGGTCGATGCGGCGGGGGTTAAGCTACGGCTCCGCGTGCGCTTCTTCGACTACGCGCGGAAGCACAGGTTGGAGCACTCGATGCAGAGGTCCACGACCTCCACGACCTCGCAGCACTCCTCGCACGGCGCGAAGTCGAACTTGGGGTGCACGTGGACCTCGTCGACCAGGGACCCACGCGCGGTGCGGACGCCCCGTCGCGGGGGGCTCGTCGCCGCCGACTGGGGCGGCGTCGCGGCGGCATCGGCGGGAGGACGGCACAGGCGGTGCGGGTCGCAGGGGCAGCAGGAGCCCGCCCGTCCGCACGCCCGGCACAGCGGCGCCAGCAGGGCCACGAGGCAGCAGCGGAGGGGCAGCGTCAGGCACGGCTCGCGGCAGCGACAGAAGAGGCAGGTGAGAAGGAGCGAGGCGCAGCCTGAAGAGTAGGGGAGGAGGTCACGACGGTTCGGGGAGAGGTGCAGAGGGGGGAGATCAGTTTCGTAGGAGACAGGGGAAGGATGGGCAGAGGGCAGGGAGCGGAGGCGGTTAGAGGGAATTGAAAAGAGTGTGGCAAAGGGAAGACCAAGGTCCAGATGGGAAAACAGAGTCGAGACCTCCCACCAATGGGATCTGATACATTGGGTTGATTGGCCAAATCCCATCAATGCGTGTTTCGCGTGTGGGAAGAAACTGGAGTGTCCAGAGAAATCCCCACGCTTACGAGGGGGTGACACTCAACGCTGCCATCTCCTGGCCAAATCGCAGTAGGGAAGGTAGCAAAAGATCGGAAGAGGCGGAGTGAACTTGTGTTGATAGCATAAGGCTACTTGATGATGATCATCATCATCATGTGGCAAATGGACATAAAGGGAAATAAATGGGCAGCATAGCTTTCCCGGGTGGTTGAGAAAGGTTCTCAGAGGAAAATATATAAATACACCGGGGGGGGGGGGGGGGGGGGATATATTGTGTGGATTTAGGAAATGGAATATTGTGGTGGTGGCAGTGTGGAATTCTAAAAAAAACAGACGATACTGTATATGATGAATAATTAAAAGTGAAGGGCTGATAATGGTAAATGAAAAAACCCCATAATAAACAAACAGTAATGAGAGGCCCTGATGTCTTGTTATGTTTGACCTCAGCTTGATTAAACCGTGACACATTGGGCTGTACTTCAACACTGTGTGTGTGTGTGCATAATAATGAGATTGTCTTCTCTGCAACCACCAGCACCACCAGCACCGTGCTCGCCCAAAGTCTGTTCTGTGTCACTAAGCGGCACAGACGTGTCTCAGCAATTCTCGTCGTGTCTCAACGCCCGGTGAACTCAAATCGAAAATAGATAATGTTGTTGAATAATTGGTTGATTTAATCAACACCAGTGAAATCGCATAATAAGGGAGACAATTTCCAGTGTTGAACAACGCTGGAAAAATTTGCGTTTTGTATGCCAGTATAGTTGTATTTATTTTTTCTTCATCACAATTGCTGTACAAGGGCAACACCACTAAGTGGCCAGCAACAAGCAGCACTATTGAAGGTATGATTGGTACGAGTTAACGTGTTGCTTGAATTGAGAAAGATGATAATGACGTGCACCTGTTGCAAAAGGGCATTTTATTTTACTTTGTACGTGTGCACAGCTTTTGTTTTTTTTCCATCAATCCACCGCTGGATGACGGCCTCCCCGTGCCATCTCAGAAGTTATTTGACCATACTTCACCACTCCGGTCGGCGCCGTTCCGCAAAGGCAGTCAGCGCAGACGTGGGAGCGTCGAAGTGCAGTACAACAATAGATTGTCTTACACTTCCCTCTGACTTTTGTCAAGGGCTCTTGTGCTGTCATGTTCATATTGCACGCACCAGCAAAATATCCCAGCAAATTCAACAAATTCATCTGGTCACCAAATCTCTTCTGCCCCCGTTTGGTTTTAAGTGGCTCCCTAAGATCGGGGTGCTTCTGTGGTAGCACACTCGACTTGTAATCCAGCGTTTGCCGCTTCAATGCACCACCACGGCAGCTGCAACACGGTGCAAATATTTTATAAAGGCCCCCGCCTCTGTCCACCCAGCAGCATAAACGATTACACCACAGTCGATCAACAGTTTTGGGTGTAGCGGGGTAAAAGCGAGGGTGACTTCCACCTCTTCCAAGAGGTCTTGCCCAGTGTGAAAAGTAGGCCAAATAATAATAATTACATTCATATAGCGTTTTTCATCAAGGAATCCAAAGCGCTGTACAGGACACAGCAGCAGCAGACACTTGACATAAGAATAATATTTTAAATTCATTTGAAAAATCAATACTCTCGACAGGGGCTCTCTGGACCTCCCTCTAGTGGAGACCCTTCTGCCAGCAGTGGTATTAGCAAGCAGTTGCAGAGGTTACACCTTGACCTTTACCAACTTTACCTGTCCCGAACATTAACTTTTCTGAATATCAAATATTACCTCTTTTGGGGCGCCAAGGCGGCAAGATGTTAACCACTTTGTCTGGTATACAGGAGGTCACGGGTTCAATCCCAACCCTGAGGCCTGTATATTTGGAGTTTGCGGTGTCTCTCTTTCCCTGTGGTCGTGTTGTTTTTTCTTCGGGTCCTCCGGTTTTTCCCTCCACATTTAGAATCAACGTCGCGTGTTTATAGTATTTGTCCGCTATAAATGTCCACGTGATAAGCTACTTCGTTGAGCTATCATTTGTGGCAAGGTCGCTTCTAAAAAAAAAGACAGAGCTATATCGCTCAGTGGGCCTCACCTGGTCAAATAAAAATACAATTTTAAGTTTAGTTTGTCTTAGTGGCATGCACAAACACGCTCTCTGAACACCGTGACACTCAAGCCCAGCACGTACCATCATTGGCGCTGCTCCTGGGGGGTCGCGACGACTTCGAGTGCTGGCTGAGCTTCCTGCGCTCGCCGGCTCGCCGGGCGGCCGTGGCCTCGGTCGCCCGCCTGGGTTCGTATCGAACCGGCGGAGGGTCCGGCGCGAGTGTCGGCACCGCTGGCGGCAGTCGGCGCTCACGGCCCGCGAGGCCACAGGGCCCGGACGGATTGTCAAGGCCATCTACCCGGTCCGACGCGAATCGCGATGCGCTGGCCGTCGTCTCTTTGGCCCCTCCGATTTCTCGCGGGTTGACGTGTTCTCGAGGAGCCGAGTTCAAAGGTCGAGGGCCTGGATAAAAAGACATTAAGATGTTGAGTGATTGCTTTATTTTCCGCTTGAGAAAAAGAAATCATCTTTTGTTGTCTGTATTTACTCCGGGAATTGCTGCGCCCCATAAAAGAGTTGTGGCGAGATTGTGGTGATCCCACAGTCATTTGTCAGCATTATGTACCTGAAATTCATTCTCCAGCAATTTCATTTGTTTCCAAAAGGCAATGCCAGTGGCATGGCCAATGAACAAATGACTTACCACTCGTTTTTTTTTTTACACTCTGCAAAATTGTGATTTGGTCACCAAATTGTCCTTCAAGAATTGTGCTTTTTATTTTTATGAGAATGAAGCTAACGTCAATTAAAACGCACACGTGCGCGCAGTTTGTTGAAAGCAGCAAACAAAAACGCACGACTGTTTTGCATTTCGCCAGGCCGTCGAAACTTTACGCGTTTCCAGCGCCCGCTTGCTCGTTGGCTGCTTCGGCGTAACGGCGCATTGGTATTCTGCTCGAGAACCCTGGAAATGTCTTCACAAACATTGGGAAGCCAGGTTTTAAAGGACAAGCAGCTTTCTCCCCCCCCCATCCGGTGTCCATTACGGCATCGGAGATTGGATCAAGGGCATGACGGGGTTCGGCAGTGGCTCCGTGTGCGCGGAGCTTGCGGACGTTAAAGCGGGGGATAGAACGTGGCGAAATCATTCCCGGAGTTGTTTGCGAGACTGGAACCGACATCAAAGGCTACAGTGAAAGGGCAGCGAGTGTGGCCCACGGGCTTAACCCCCCCAGCGCCCGAGTGCAATAACGCCTGGGGTCTGCCTGCGTTCAGAGTCACACGCTGAAGATTAGATTAAAACTCATTGGTACTGGTGGATCTCACGCCAAGTAAATTTCGCAGAGCAAACACGGTTCTCCGTGCCCATTAGTCCGCACGGAGAAAGCCCCCCCCCACCCCACCACCCTCCGTTCTCAAATGTTAGGGCTGGGGATTTGATTCTGCGGGGTTGCATACGAGGAGGATGTGGAGGAAGAGGCTTAGCGTAGATTGCCGCATCCAGCAGAGGGCACAAGATAAGATCGGCCGAGAGGCCACGGCGGAGACTCGAGCGTGGGATGTGATGCGTCCAATTAAAAGTTAAAGGTACTGCCCGGGCAATTGCCTGCTCACACCACTGCTGGCGGAAGGGCCTCCACCGCTAGAGGGAGCTCTCGAGAGCCCCACTGGAGGGTATTTGGCCTACTCGTCCAGTAGCGGCAAGACTCGCGAAGGACGCTGCTGGGATAGTTGGAGGCAGTCGCCCTCCAACAACAACAACGGATGGCGTATAAAACGCAATGAGTTGACACAGTGGGGCGGCACAGGTGGTGCGTCCGTCAGTCATCTTCGTCGATCTACCCAATGGCACCTGGGTCTGTTCCGTGACCTCCTGCCAGCAAGCCTTCGTCACATCACGTGGCCTCAAGGTGCACCTCGCCTGGCACAAGCACTGCAGTGACGTCACCGCCACTTCGTGCCGAACGGCCGCTGTTGTTATTGTTGTGTTTAAATGCCCGTAAAAGCGTTGCCCTTTTAACACAGGGTAAACAGTGTGCAGGTTCCCTGCAATAAATGTGTCAACAATGCCGGGAACACCTGAGTAATTGGGTCGCATTGATCTTTCCCTTTTGAAAAAAAAAAGTGCCGCAAATGAAAAATGCCATATTGTTTAAATTACAAGAAGGCATTTAGCGGAACATCAATGTGACTTTATACAAGTGCCGGGCAGTACATATGAAACGCATCCTGTTTTCACGGAAGATTTAATCGCCTAATTACCGAGTCTTATGTTTTTCCGTCCCAGGCCGCATTTCAAGTGATCAATCACGCCCACAGTTTGAAAAAAGGAAACCAGACACAAATTCTGAGCCCACACAAGGCCCGTTAGCCAGGGAAATTTCGACATAAACCTGCGATTCACAACCGTATTATTCACAGATGCGTGATGTACAATCACACTCGCTGTATTCACAGCAATCGCATGCCAGCGCCGGTACACTTGCCATCCAGTTATTCGTTCGCAGTATGAGACGCACATGTTCGACAAATCACTTTTGCTTGGGGTCTGTGTTTTATTAAAATGTTCAGGTCGGAGCTGGATGCGTTTAAGCACGTCTGTGATCTGGCGCTTTTAGAGGCAAGGGTTGGTGGATCACACAGGATTTGTGAGTCTCCTGAGGTGGCCAGCTGACTCAGAGGTCAGAGAGGTCGACTGGCAACTCTTGAGTTCCTGGGTCCATATCCAGGCAAGCCGCCCGTGGTTAAACTGGCTTCTCAAGTCTTGCGAGGTGAGCCTGGTTACACATGACTGCGGAAAAATAAGGATCAATTCTAGTATTGGTTATGGAGCATTTCCAGCTCTGGGATGTAAAAGAAGATATATTGGTTTGGCTGTCATGTGACGAATATTGCCCTCAGCGGCAGAGTGCTGGAAAAGTGCTGCCCACTTACTGTGTGGACCAAAGGTCACTTGAAGGTATCTCGGGATCAGAATCTTTATTCAGACTGCAGCAATCCGATGAGCTATGAAGCTCTTTTTCACTTAGAGTTCTGTGATATCTGCGTGTGTGGGCCATCCTCCGACGTAAATCCTTGCACTGGATGGATGCTCAATCTCATGACGTGATGTCAATAGCGCGATCGGTGTCAAATTGTGGCAAAAGTCAAAACAAATTGTGAAAATTCCAAACGCGCTAGGCTGCAAAGTGGCCAGAAGTTGTAAACGCACATGTGTGAAAATGTGAGCGTCGATATCAAATATGTTTGGACCATATTAAGAACACTTCGGTATTTGAATTTGCCAAAAAAAAAATTCCATGCTGGGCCCTCCTGCAGAAGTTGGTGAGACTTTTCTGGATGAATGACATGATCAGGGGCTCAGTCACGGTTCAAATGCAGATACGCTGCAACAATACAAGGAGACGAGGTCATTACCTCAAGGGCTTCCCAAGAAGAAACACTGTCACCACATAACCGGGCGACGCCAGACAGAAGCCCCAGTTTGATTGGCCCCGGTCCCTTCCGCATCTTGAACGAATTTACTGAGGCACGCGGACACACATAATTCTAATGAGAATATATATTTATACTGGAGGAATCCGATGAGCTATAAAGCTCTTTTTTCACAGATGTCCAGTCGGGTCGAGTCAGAACGTTACAACAACAATAAGACACATGATCGGAGTGCAAAGCATCGGAAAGGTAAACAAATAACTAACACAAATATATACGTAAAACTAAACTATTTGTATCTTGCCAGGTAAAGGCCACTGAGCTATTAGCTTATTTTTAAAAAGTGACCTGGCCACAAATTATAGCTAAACAAAGTGTCTTATCATAGGGAAATTTAAAACAACAAGATAATTTAAAAAATCGAAATGCATTTTTATAAATGTGGAGAGAAAAACCAGAGGACCCAGGGAAAAAATCCACGCGACCACGGGGAGATAGGGAGACACGCAAACTCCGAATATAGAACAGGTATCAGGGTCCGGATCGAACACATGACCTTCAGTATACCAGGCGAGATAGTTAACATCTCGCCACTCCAAACAAAAATGTGGCCTTCCATGCCTGCTTGCCTCGTGCACGTGGCTGAGCCATCACATGTGGTCTTGTCTCAGCAGACTTCCTCAATGCATACTTCATGACAATGCAAATCGGTGACCGCACAATGAACTTTTAACTGCTTGCAGGCCAAGCTGTTTGTGGTTCAATGCCTGCGTTTGCCTGCATTTTTTGTTCGTAACATTTTCTATCCCTTTTCAAGAGGCTGCCTCCCGTGTGCGTGTCAAGTGCATCGTCTCGGGGTCTCTGTTTTGACCAAGCGTGGAGCGGTGGCACGACGGTCAGCGCACTGCGCTGTGGTGAAAACCTGCGATCGGAGTTTGATTCCCATCCACGGCTAACATCAGTGGCAAGTAACGTGAGAACACGCCGTGTCCCCCCCCCCAACTGTGGTCAAATAACCCCACAACCAACGCGGTATAACGAGGCCTTCATCCAGCACCCGATTGACAAAGGGGCTAGGAATTACTATTATTATTTATTTAGACCAAAAACGTTCCTGTGTGTGTGTGTCAAAGTGCCTGCAGACAAGAAAAAAGATATCATGTCATTGCATGATATCTTTGTCTGTCCTTGCATTGCATCATGACCAAAATTAGGAGAATTACCCACCATCACTAAATCACTAAATGGTCCCTTCCTGCTTGTTGGGTCTAAATGCCACTTACCGTTAAATGTCACCCAACGTTGCAAGCACTCGACTGGGGAGGACAGGCTGTCACTGCTATGTCAGGAAACGAAGCCGTCACCGTCACCGCCGCCGCCAAATGCAGCGAGCGTGGTTGGGCCCGGCGGCCCGGTTACCGGGGGAGAGAACGTCCGCCGCTTCAGCGACGGCAAAGTGGCCGGTGCACAGCAAGACCCTTTGTTGATTTGCCGATGATCAAACCCTTTTCCTCATTATATGATCTCAGCTTGTCACCTCCCCGCCTTTCCTCTTCCTCTCGTGTTTTCTCCTCTACTTCCTCCTCTTCCTCTAACCCCCCCCCCCCCCCCCCCCCCCCCCCCCCCATGCCTTGCTCTCCCTATGGCCTCTTAGATCACGGGCCGGGGGACGGACGCGGAGTGGTTTTTCGACGCGCGCGTCGGTCACCCGTTGCGCGATTCTGACTGCTTTGACCGGTGTGGAAAAGCGGCACGAAAGTAATCCAGGCAGTGGAAAGCTGAACAGTTTGCGGACGAACGCGTGGGCGCGACGCGCGCATTGCACGTGAAAAGCACGCGGACGGGAGATGTCTGTCGGCGTAAACGCAAGGATCGTCATTGTTGCCAATAGCCATCGATAACAACAACAAAATACACCCCACAGTGATCATTGACAACCTTTGTCTTTGTATGTAATAATCATTTGACAGCCCTTCATCAATCCGCTGCTTCGTATGCCGTAATAATTTTAGTGCCCATAATTTATTATCAATCCACTGCTGGAAGAAGGCCCGCCGATGCGGTTGGATCATTGGGGGCTGTTTCAACATGCCTCACAATTGCTGGTCAGCGCAGGTTGGCGACGTCCCGGGAGACTCAGATGACGCTCGTCGCTCGCTGGGTGTTCGCCATGGCGGAGCGTCGAACTCTGGTGGCCAAGTTCAGAGGGAAGTGCGCTAACCACTGTGCCACCGGTCCAGCCCTGGGCCAAGCTCTCGCCAGTTGGAACCATAGAAAGTTGGCTTCCAAAACAAATGCCGGTGGCAAAAGAACAATACAGAAGACCCCACTGGCTTATCACTCTAACGTGTATTTTATTTTATTATACTGGGGTGAGAGGAAATGTTTTTTCCGTATGTTTCAGTAACGCGAGTAGTACGTACACGAAGCATCACAATTCCACTTGGATCACGAAACTATGAAACGGATGTGGGAACGATTCGGGGAGATAATGATATGAAAATTATGGGGGCTATATGCAGATTCAAATAAGTGCATAGAGAAAACATGATGACGGTGGTGGTGGTGATGATGATGACGATGCCTGAGACAAATTGTAGTGGCTGTTGACATTGATGTGTTGATTTTTTTTTGACGTGGGAGTTGTATGCGTCGTTTTAAAAGCTCTGTACAATGTCAGGACTTCTCTATTTTATTGATAAAAGTAATAGCATCAGCTGCTTTAACGGCGCCATTGCGCTCTGCGTCCCACAGTCACTGTATGATATTTCAATTAAAATGATGTTATCTTTATGATTTTCAAATGAAAATAAAAATTGTCATTTTAGTTTCATTTTTATGTGATTCCTTCAAATTACTTGGAATAGTACAGTGCTCATATTACGATCGCTTTGATGGCTATTTTATGGAGTCGGACCTTTCTATTTGAATATTCATCATATGCCAGGGTCTATCTACTGCTGTATGTAGGCTCTATCACACTGTCACCATCCCACATGGGCCTGGAATACCACTATCCATTTTGCTCCATGCGTAGAAAGTTGATCTCAACGCTTCACCTGATCGTCCTCTCAGTCTCGTTCTCTCCTTTAGCTGCCATTCTGTCACCAAACTTGTCCATCTTGTCCGTCACCAGGGGCGCCACAGTGGCAATATGGTAACTACCTCGCCTGGTATACAGGAGGCTGTGGGCTCGATTCTGATGCTCGATGCCTGTATATTTGGAGTTTGCATGTTCTCCCCTTGGCTGTGTGAAGTTTTCTCCGGGTCCTCTGGTTTCCCCTCAACATTTAGAAACATGCGTTTAGAGTATGTGCCTGCTATAAATGTCCACATGATCAGCCACTTTGCTCAGCTATCATTTGTCGCCAGGTCGCATCTGAAAAAATAACTATATAGCTCAGTGGATCTTCCCGGTAAAACAAAATTAGATGAATAGTTGTACATCTGCTATAGTCCTTCCTAATGACAGGTCCTGCCCAAGTCCACTTGTTATTATCTTTCAATATGATTTATCTAATTTATTCTCTGATCCATGTGTCCCTCCTTCCGTCTCTCAGTATAATTCCCAGCACTCACCTCTCCAAGCTGCTTTGCGCACTTCTCAGATATTGTTAAATGCTCTTTGTTGGTGTCTTCCTCATGGTAGGTGGCGGGCAATTTTTAAAACTGTTCTTCATTGTTAAATTCAGTTTTCTAAAAGCACTCCACGATGCTCTCGCTCGCCTCTTTATTTCATCATTCACCTCCCGGTTTGTTTTCAACAATTGCCCGAGGCAAAACGTACCCCGGCGTTCTTTTCCAGTTCCGTCACTCCAACAAATTCTCGTTTAACTTAACACGTACATTTTCATATTTTCATTTGTTTACCAAACTTGTACATGATTTAAGTTTTGTCTCGTATTCTTTCGGTCGTTTGCATTTACGTTGCTCACATTTATCACGAGCCACACTTTTCAGGCTTGTTTTTGTGAAGTAATGCACGCTTCCCCCCCCCCCTATTTCACTACCATTGTGGTTGGTATAATGCCTGACGTCAGCAAAACATGATTGATATTTACACATTTATGCTTTTTATGAGACGAGATAGCTCCTACGCAGGATTGGCTGCGATAAATGTCCACGTGTTAAACCACTTCGTTGAGATGTCATTTGTGACCCGGTCGCTCTACTGAAAGAGCTACAGAGCTCAGTGTGCCTTACCTGCTAAAAGGAAAAAAGATCGACCATGCCATCATGGGAACACAATTACGGGATGTCTTCCATCTAGCAGCGGATAGAACATGGACGATGATGCATTTATACGATACCCATGTACGCTATTCCCATATTTATACACGGTTTAGATAATTCCGTGTATTATTATTCGAGGTTTTGGTGGTTGTGAAAGGCTTGGGTGACTTCATTAGTTTCCCACTGAAATGGCATGCATCATGAGCACTCGTGGTTGGTGAAGATGCCCCCTGCCCAACAAGGGGACTCACTGTGATCAGCCAGCACCGTCATTTAATGTGATGCGGCACAGTTCTCAAAACCATATTTTAAGTGATCAATCACGCCCACAGTTTACAACAACAACAAAAAAAAACGACGCAAAATCTGAGCCCACATAAGGCCCGTTAGCCGGTGAAATTTCGACATAAACCTGCAATTCACAGCCGCATTAATCACAGACGCGCGATGTACAATCGCACTCGTTTTACGCACAGCAATCGCCTGCCCGCGCCAGTATACTTACATCCACCTTTTTGTTCACAATACGAGACGCACACGCTCGACAATGCACTCTTGTTCGGGGGTCACATCGGCCTGTATTTCATTAAAATGTTCAGGCCGGAGCAGGATACGAGGAAGCACGTCGTTGTTGCGGCGCTCTTCGAGGCAAGGATTCGCGTGGATCAAGATGGAGACAGAAAGACAACCGTCGTCAATAACTGCAGTGCCAACGGACGCGATTTCTCAAACGACAACGCTGCGAGCACGCTGGGGAAGACTGCCACTCACGGTCGCACGCATAAGACTTGAGATAATGCCAGCAGCAACAACTGCAACTTCAATCATAATAATCTCTAAAGCTATAGATAGAAGTCACGTAGTCACTTGGATCCCTCCCCTTTCCCAGCCCACTTTGAAAACAGACTCCGCACCGTGCAGCGACCCGCTGCTACCTTCTCTCCCACTCCATCTCTTCCCTGTCTCATACTGCTTTTCCCCCCCCATAGCTTTACATCCTTGACTTTACTTCTCATCCCATGGTGTGCCGTGGGCACAGTGTTGTATGACTGAAATAACAGATACGATATCAATTAACTACTAAAATAAAGTTGAAATTCCAAAAAAATAGTTCCAATAGCAATTAACTGTTACAGCTCAAGTTGATGTTGTGACCTTTTTCATTTTTAGGCAGAACACTGTTCATCCTATGTTATTGTTATTCATTAAATAAAACTACACGTTGGCATTCAAATATTAATTACTTTCACTTTTACCAAAAAAGCAATATTTTGTCAAAAAGGACATTGGTTAGAAGAATTGTATCCCAAAAACTTCAATTTTTTTTCTACTTTTTAATTAATGTTTGCTACTTTTGGACCGGCATTTTTTTTTACATTTGACCCCAGACTATTCGTCGTCGTATTCTTATTAAAATGTTTCGCCTTTTTCTTTGTTTGAATTAAAGCTTATACATAACAACACGCGAGCCTGACACATCCAGCTGCGCGTTCCAGTTTGGAGGATCTCCCGTCGCAGGAAGCCGACCCGACACGACTGAGCTGTCTTACCAGATTTTATAGCCATTAAAAAAATAATAATGTTTCATTCACTTTCAATGACGCCGTATTACTCATTGCATTTAAATATTCACTGATTTCGCTTTGATGGGAAACACATACTACTCTTTCTTAGGGGGGTAGCTTTTCGTTGCCAAATATTACATGTTATTTTATTTGCAATGAAATATTCATCATGTTTATGGTCTCTCACGAATGTGTACTTGGCTTACATTCGCTTTTATTTATCACCAGACTTCAGCTTGGGTTACGTCAGTCGAGGCCGAAGCCTTGCCAACTTCATGAGCTGTGCTAGACGCATTTGCTCCCCCCCACAGTAAACACCGCCCATCGTGAAGTCCAATTGGCCTCCAACTTCCAGCATCGATTAAAAGTATCCAAAAGCCCTCATGGAAATTTCACACAGCAGACTGGATTGCTTACACTGGAGTATTAAAACGCACCGTTGTAACAATTCCGGCATTTCCACCATCGTGTGCTGTGCAAAGCTGCAAGTTCCGTAATTCTACACGTCTCTCCGCCAAATTTGCACTCCTCATGTGTCGATGATGAATGTGCCGGTCTGCTTCGACGAAATGAAACAAAGCCGGAGATCCCGCCTTGACCACGCGCCTCGTAGAATCATTAGGCACCCGCTCGCTGTGGCCACCAGGAACAAAACCAGTATCTCAAGTTGAACACCAAATGTTCAAGTCGCAAAAAAAAAAATCTGGGGCCTAGAAAAAAGCTCAGTGCCGCACAGCGTCCACCAAGCCACGGCCGCCCAGCGAGTCACCCCAAACCAAGTCGCCGCTCGTCGTCTGCAAGGTGGCGAAGCTTCGCTCGATCGGGGTGCTCATCGGTGAGCCAACGGCGAATGTCGACAATGACGTTGCCAAATCGGCACCGCCCGGAAGACTTCCTCTCGCTAAACACAGCGGGAGAAGTTGGTCTGAGCATACTCGTTGGTTCTTTCGGTAAAGTCACGTAGGTAGAAAAAAAAATACATCACAAGGTTTCGTTCGCAACAACAAGCGACCGTCTTCAGGTGAGAGCTTGTTGTTGCGATCGAAACGGTCGTGATTTATTTTTTTCTGACTACGTGACTTTACCGAAAGAATCAAAGAGTGTGGATTCCTGTAGTCACGAAAGCTTCAAATCAAGATTGGTCTGAGCAGTGTAAAGCTCGGCACTGCCCCAGGATGTATGTATATACGTATGTGTGGTGAACTTCTTTCACACTCTACGCAGCCAACCGTGCTAATCGGAGGTGCGCAGGAAGGACAAAAAACGAAACACCAAAAGCAATCCTAAAGAAACGAGTGCATATCTCCAGTAACTTCCAAATATCGGAAGGGCGTTCCAGACAGCCGCAGAAGCGCATCCGAAAGCACGTGATGCAGTGACCATTTTTGTTCGATGGTTAGCCAAAAGCCGCTGTGAGGGTGACCGGAGTTTGCGTGATGGTAACACCCCACCACTGAAACACACGTGACCTGTGCAAGCTTATTTGTCAAGGCGCCCTTCCCCCTCCAACCCAGCTTAAAAATACGCTGCCAAGCTGGTGGTGCTCATTCAGACGCTGTCTTTCCGATAGACCTGTTCTTCACCTGTGGACGGCTGCTTGCGTTGTGGCCGAAACGTCGTGAGAATTATTTTATTATGTTTTACTTTAATTATTTTATTATTTCCCTTCTACGTGACTTTACCGAAAGAACCAAGAAGATGAATCTGGATTTAGTCTGGAGAAATCCGATGAGCTATGAAGCTCTGTTTTTTTTTCACAGATGTCCAGGATTGGCATCGATAGAGAAGCCCTGGGAGATAGGGTGGAACATACGAGTCGAACACTGCACTCAACACCACGGGGCCTGATGAGAATTAAAAAAAATTACAGGTAAGAACAATGTTCCACACTGCCCACCAGGGATTGTCTGTCTGTCTGTTTGTCTGTCTGTCGTGCATAAATAAATATATAATACACACAGCTCTTTGATTGGTGGAGACCTTACAAACAGCTTTTTGATTGGTGGAGACCTACTGCCGGGTACGGAGAGGGGAGGTGCCTAAGGGAGGAGGGTCAGGGGAGGGGCCTAAGGAAGGGGGGAGTCATGAAAGGGGCCTGAGGGGGGGGGGTTCAGAGGAGGGGCCTAAGGGAGGGGGGGTCAGGGGAGGGGCCTAAGGATATGGGGGGGTTCGTCAGGGGAAGGGCCTAAGAGAGGGGGGTAATGGGAGGGGCCTAAGCAAGCGGAGGGGGCTGGGTGGGTCACCCCGTGGTGCCCTTATAAAACTCAACGTTTAACCTACACACTACACTATACACGACACGATACACTACACTTATACAGGTAGTAACAGCTTCCACACTGCCCACCAGGTATGAGTTGTCTGGCTGTCGTGCACGAATGCGCTGTCCAACCATGTTCCTACCTGCCCACTCCGAAGGAACGTGTTTTAATGTGTCCTGATGAACAGTTTTTTTTTGTTTTTAAATGCGCATACGAATTGGTTACCCGACAAGACCAATAGGATCATCGCGTGGCCTACGAGGTCAGATGGAAGCCTCTGGGTTAGCTTGAACTACGAGTCCAGACAGGTCCAGCCTATGACGCAAATGAAAGAGGAGGTGGGGAGGGGGCAGATGTTGGGGGGGGGGGGGCCCCGGCCCGGAACGGGGGCCCGCCGCGGGGGGGCATTTCTTTCTGAGCAGACTGGACGGAGGACTGGGAGGACTGCACATTGCGGATGATGACTCTGTCCTAGGCCCAGCCAAGCACACACATGCACTGGAGAAATATTTTTTGTTTGTTTGTATTATTTTATTACTTGTGTTCGATGTTTCCAATGGATGTTTATTGCGTTGGCACGCGTGTAAGCTCATGATTTCCACTTCGGGTAAGAACGTCGGTAAATGTCGTGAAAAGGGAATTGGTTGATCAAAAAAGAATGCGATGCCGTTTTAAATTTCATCAATGTGTGTTTTGGCATGCATTTAATTTCTGTAAAAAAAAACAATTGAAGATATTTTATTATTCCATTTGAGTCCAACAACTTTCCCTGTGTTTTTCTTTGTAATTTATCCACCTGATCATTACTTCCACTTTTAAACAAAAACAAAAATAAGCTATAACTTTTTTTGCCAAAACATTTGTATTTAATGCTGTCGGTTTTTTTGTTGGAAAATAAATATTTGCGATCTACATTTTTATATTTTGCATGAATAATTATTGTTGAGGCGTCATTTGTCACGTTTCCTCGTCACACAACAAGGTACCACTGTCACCTAATTTTGTTAAAATGCCAAACGTCAGGACCTCTCTTTGTACTTTTGAATGGCAAATCGCGTATTTGTTATTTTTATTTTACAAGCACAGATGCCGTAAGTGTATTCGTATTGGTCATGCCACTCGACGGTTATATTCCCATTACAAGTGCATTCATCCCAAAGAAAGAATGCATGGAATACCAGCAGCCGCATTCACGTGATCAATGCCGTTACGCGAATGTCAGAGAGGCGCCAGCTTTGAATTGCTCCGCAATGCAACTTAGCGAACACGGAATCGCATTAATTTTACGTGAACGGGACTCCGCGACAAAATGCAACTTCATAACCAAGTGTTAGACGCGTGCACATTCGCTAGTTGAGTTAAATTAACAAAAAACTAAACTGAACTTGAGAGAATTGCTCAATTGGAACACACATTGCAATAATCAACACCCTCCCCCCTACCCCTCGCTACTGCAGAAATGTGGCAAAACCCTCTTTAAAAAGAGTCATGAGACTCAGTGAGGCTTTCCTGGATTAACAAGCGGAGTAATAATAACGATGATGATAATAATGGGATGGAGCAGGACATCTTTACTAGGACACCCATCAGATGACATTTGGGTAAAATGAACGTCACATTGAGGACCATCAGAGGGAATGAGATCGAGAGTTTAGATTGAAAATGAGATGGCAGGATGTGATGGGAATATGTTGGTTCACTTGAAGGCGGTGGGTGGCAAGAGATCGTGAGTGGTGGGTCACATGCTGAGAGACATCTTCCCACAATTGGGGCGTCAATGGCCAAGAGAGAAGATGAAGGGCCGACTGCATCAATCCTCGTCGTTTCGCTCTACCGCCTCTTCGGAGCGTGTTCACGTTCTAATCGAATGTCAGTTCCTGTAGAAGCCCTGAGAGAGTGGACCGCGGACCTCCCAACACAATTCAAAACACCGCTCGACACAAACCGCCCCCCCCCCCCAAAAAAAAGAGACAACCCCGCCTCAGCGCGATCAATTAAAAACTTGACCGGCTCACCGCCAACGGAAGAACAAACAAATAAATGAACCCGTAAAAACAAAGTTTTTCACTATAAATCCTTTACATGCGTGGCGGCTAGAGTCCTCTCGTCCTCTGGCTTGAGATGGCTGCCACCTATGGGTCAGATGATTGCCTGCCACCATTAAGCAATTGGTAATTAAATATAAAAAAAATTGCCTAAAAAGTGTACAATTTTGGAATTTTTTTTCACGAAAATAGATTGTCACGCACAACGAGTCCGTGTGCAAAATGTCAGCTCGATTGGATCACGGGAAGGTGGGTTAAAAAACGACCGAAAGATTTGCACGGTCGTAAGCGCGCAAGCAAGCAAGCAAGTGAACTTAATATAAAGGATTTAAAAAACCGACGAGCATAGATAAAAACGCGCGGTCGGCACCTCGCTCTGAGGCCTCTTCGCCCGGCGCCTCGGCCTCCGTCCCGACGGCCGGGCTGCACTCGCCCGCCGATGTCGAACTCCTCCTGGGATCCGACGCCGCCGGCTCGTCCGGATGGACAGCCGGCGGGCAGGAGCCGCTACCGCCTGCTGCCGTTCGCGCACGTACACACACGCACACGCGCGCACGTACACACACACACGCGCGCACGTACACACGCAAGCGCGCGCACTTACACACACACACACGCGCGCAAACACACAGACACGCGCACACGTACACACGCACGCGCGTACACACACACACGCGCTCACGTACACACGCACGTATGCGTACACACACACACACGCGCGCACGTACACACACGCACGCGCGTACACACACACGGCGCGCACGTACACACGCGCGCACGTACACACACACACACGCGCGCACGCACACACACACACGCGCGCACGTACACACGCACACACACGCGCGCACGTACACACACGCGCTCACGTACACACACACGTACACACACGCGCACGTACACGCACACACGCACGCACGCACACACACACACGCGCACACGAGGTCACGAGGGCAGGGTGTCGCGCGCGCAGCAGCAGCAGCGACCCTTGGCTTGCCCCGCATTCTCCGCAGGGCTCTCGGCACGCTGATAGAGACGGGAAATTGCTCGGCGATGGCCTTGTGTGTGTGTGTGTGTTTACGTCTGTTGAACTTCTTTCGCGCCGTACGTATCCGACCATGCCGATCGGAGGCGCTAATCGGAGGTTTTTGCGTATGTATATACATGTTGAACTTCTTTCACACGGCACATAGCCAACCGCGCTAACGGATGTGCTAATCGGATGTGCTAATGTGAAATTTAGATGTATGTACATGTTGAACTTCTTTCGCACCGTACGTAGCCAACCGTGCTAGTCGAAGGTGCAGGGGAAGGACAGCAGGCCACTGAGGTAGCTCTCTCTGTGTGTGTTTGTCGGACGTGGTATCGGGTGGTTCCCTACGTTGTCCGTCGTTTTGCTCCACATGCTGGGAGCTTATTCAGGAATCGTCGTTTCCTCTGCAGCACGGCCGCGGACAACAACAACAAACCCCTCCGCAGTAGCAACAGACCGCCGGTGCGTTAACACTGACATCGTGTTGGTAATCGGATACATCGAAAGAAAGTAAAAGACAAAAAAAAGTCTGACGAATTTTTCAACTTTCGATTTAAAGCTTTCGTGACTGCAGGGATTCATCTTCTTGGTTCTTTCGGTAAAGTCACGTATAAGGGAAATAATAAAATAATTAAAATTCAACATTCTTTTTATTATGTTTTAATAAAATAATAAAAATAAAACATTATTTTATTATGCTTTATTTTTATTACTTTATTATTTCTCTTCTACGTGACTTTACCGAAAGAACCAAGAAGATATTCAACTTTCGTCAAGATGAGAGTCGTGCCCCCTTCGAGTGTGATTCGCGAGTTCTCTCTCTTTTTAAATCCTTTATATTAAGTTCACTTGCTTGCTTGCTTATGCGCTTACGACCGTGCAAATCTTTTGGTCGTTTTTAACCCACTTCCCGTTATCCAATCGAGCTGACATTTTGCACACAGACTCGTTGTGCGTGACAATTTATTTTCGTGAAAATTTTTTTGCAAAATTTTACACTTTTTAGTCAATTTTTTTATATTTAATTACCAATTGCTTAATGGTGGCAGGCAATCATCTGACCCATAGGTGGCAGCCATCTCAAGCCAGAGGACGAGAGGACTCTAGCCGCCACGCATATAAAAGATTTATAGTGAAAAACTTTGTTTTTACGGGTTAATTTTTTATTAATTCTCGTTATCACTTTCTACTCCGTACACACGGCTGCCGGTGACGAGCGACTGTCACCCACAGCGCGCGTCGTCGACATCCGAACGGAACTCCCCACATTCACATTCACTTTCCTCGGGAGAAGGAGGGGGGAGTGTGAACGTTCCGTCGATAGCGAGAGAGTTTTACATCGCGGCAGATGTCACCGCAGCCGAGTGTAGACGTGCCGAGCTGCGTTTAGGCGAACAAAACGACGGCTTTTGTTGTTGTTCTTGTTGTTGTTGTTGTTGTTGTTCCAGTCGCAGTCCCCTTCATGCTGCCAGCTATGGCTGCAAAGTTTGGTCGTACATGTTATGTGTATTGTTTATTGTTCAATTTGAATCACAGTTCCTATGATCACTGTTACATTGTTTTTATAGCTTTATTTTGGTGATTTCGAAAACTTTTGGTTTTGCCATATTTGTTTGTTGTAGTACAGAGTTAGACTGATACCTGTAATATAAATTGTCTTATGGTTGTTATTGTTTGACTTGCCATCCCACTGGGATTTTTGCACACAGAATTGATATACGGTGCTTTTTTCCGGAAGGCTTTGCTGTTTTTTCCTGGATTTTTCTGTTGCGCGTAG
>CM025664.2:8494596-8505454 GCA_014621495.2 Entosphenus tridentatus
GATGTCACAGTACAGAGAGCACGTGGTGATGTCACAGTACAGAGAGCGCGATGTTACTACACTGAGAGACATCACACTCAAGCATGCATCGTTGCTCCATGCTTATTTGCGCAAATTTAATATTTCATGTTATTTCTCAGTGTCCATGTTTCTGATCCATACGTCACAATTAGCAGTGCCCTTCAGGAAGGTATTACACGCGTTTTTAATCTTTCATAATTTTCCCCAAATATTACAAGAGCTTAGAACAGTAGTAACTCGAAACCAAGACGCTTACACATGTATATACAAACCTCCCACTACCACCTGGTTCAATTGCTCGTGGGTTGTGCAAGAACGTCAAATTAACAAATTGATGTCGCTTGAAACGGCGATGCTCCGGCCTATTTTTTGCTTGAGAGTCAGACCACTGAGGACGATTCCTCTGCAAAGTGGTGCATCTATTTTGTGCCGAGTGCCTACAAACATTGCTTACTGATGTTCGCCTTAGGGTGCAATTGGAGGCAATCACTGTGATGTGCAACGTTGGAAACATAAGACGCTCAATTTGCTTCAATTAGGCTCCGGTTGCAATGTTGTGGGGGAGGGAAAAAGAGACGTAAAAACACACACAAAATAATAATAATAACTCTGACATACGATGAATATTATGTGTTTCTTCAGCTTACATTAGTTACTCCCTTTAGGTTAGCCTTTTTTTTGCCAAGGAAAATAATGGTTGATTCGTGCGCCTCTTTGCAGTGCGAACGGGTCTATCTAGGCGAGATCGAGTGAAACGCCGGATGTGTGTTTATAAAACTGGCGCTCTTTAATTCCAATAACAAAAATTACTGCAGCAAAGAGCAGAGACGTAGCAACAAAATACATTTAACTAAATCCACTGCTGCTCACTAAACTGTATCCTTGTTTTTGTTTTGTCTTAGTGAATACAACATACCATACTGGTATCTACATCATATATGTACGCTCAACTTCTTTCGCACCGTACGTAGCCAATCGCGCTAATAAAAGGTGCAGCCTATGCAATTTCTTTCTCACGCCACTGTTGGCAGAACGGCTTTGGAGACCTACTCTGCAACACTGTCTTTAGAATAGATATGAGTACCCACACTTCACCCCACCACGCCCAGACTTACAATTCAAGATCTGCATGACACCAATTTCACACTATTTGGTGGGCAGGGACGGGGGTATTTAAGAAACTCCACCATCTGTTCAACTGCCGCGCCAGGAGATTGAACCGGTGACCTGTGAAGTGGGAGCCCGGTGTGCGAGCGATTATGAAGACGTATGAGGCTTGTGCTAAGATGTGCGATTTGTAATGCATTGGTCTGGGGAGCAACTGGAGGTGAAGTAAAACCGTGGTGACATCTGGGCAATTGTTGCACCGCTCGGCGTGTACGCGTCGCAACTAAGTGAAAAATAACTCCGAGAAACGGATGGAATTTCCCTGAGCGTATGCACAAGCACACAAATAAAGATGTTGTATTCCACATTCAGTGTTTTGGGATGTGGTTATTCACTCAGATGTTCATCAGCAGCAGCAGGCATGATCTACCCGCTTTTGGATGAAGGCCTCTCCAATCTGTCACCATCTCTCACGATCTTCCAGACATTGTTAAAATAAAATAAAATGCAATTCAAACATGCTGAAATGTTTACATTTCACTGAAGTCTATAAACGTTACGCTATAATTCCAGGAAATAAAAACAAGAAAATCCCTAAATTATTGTTTTCACACATTTCGAGAATTCATCATAAAAAAATCAGCCACGTTGTATCCACTGCTGGATGAAGGTCTCACGGTCACGTGATGCAACAATTCAACTCGCTCCCGCGCATGAGCAGTGAGACTCGTGGGTTCAACTCCACGATGGTTGTCCACTCAGGTGCGACATTCCCATCTTCGACCGCTATTCCATTAACCAGTCATGCCCATCAGCCATCATCCATTTTAGCGAAGTGTCCTTAATTATTTTCTCTTCGTTTATAAAAAAAACTTGTTGTCCGTCACTTTTGTTTTGCTCATGTTCATCTTGAGCCCAAGCTTTGCGGCCTTCTGTGTTGAGATTCGTCAACCAATTGACATCGTATAAAGTTTTAGCGTATGCGTGTCGTCAAGCATTTCGTAATTTTGCACGTGACGCTTGACACACAGGACACACGTGCAAATGAGATGTGCCACCTCACGGGATTACCGAGGTAAAATATTTCGAATAATAATAATAATAACCCATTGAAAACTGAAGAAATTGGCCGTTCAAGCAGAAAAAAAACCTAACTAACCCTTCGTTCATGAACCCTTGGCTGAGTACATTCTCAGCACAGTGGCTTCACCCGTTTCTGCCCTTTTGTGTAAAAATTCCCCACAGGCTGGGCCACCCGTGACCCCCCCACCCCACCCCGAAAACCATCCGGCAAGCACCAGCGCCTGCGCGCATTTCACAAGAAAACACATCTGTTTCTCGCCTTTCGTTGTTAATAAAAAAAAACACGAAAAAAAGGAAAGGCAAATAATCACCACGTTTGGGCGTGCTTTTCTGGGAGGCGCCCGCCGCCTCCGTCCGAAGGCATTCCGCGAAGAGGCGACGCTCGGACGAAGGTCTTTTTACCCCTTGCACCAAGCCTCAACCTCCTCGCTCCTCGTCCTTGCTGCTACGACCGAGGCTTAGTTCACGGCCACCGTTAGGGGAGGTGTTTTGTGGGTGTCCTGATATACACCGCCCCCCCCCCCTCCCCCCAACATTTCTCGATGTGGCCTGAGAGACACACCACGACACGTCTGACACATGGCTAAGAGACACCCGCAACATTTCTGGATATGGCAAACAGATGCATGCCGACAACATCGCTGATAAAAAAAAAAACATTAAATCGTGGTATTTTTGAGTCAACGGGTTTCTCTCTCGTCAAAAAAAGTCGGCATAAATGCCCATTGCGCCGATGTCGAAAACATGTAGATACACATTAGCGTACAGTTAAGCTCAGTGCTGAGTCAGTAAGCTAGCTGTTGTGTAGATTCCATATAATTACAGCTCAATTGAAATCTCTGCCGATCCTTACTGAAATCTAGCTAATAACCACCGAGGAAGTCTTCACTGGTGGGATACCCCCAAGTTTAATGTGTTTATAACTTGCTGACCCGTGCCTACTGGACATCCGTGAAAAATAGCTTCATAGCTCATCAAATTCCTCCAGTCGAAATAACGATTCTGATTCTGACCCCTCGTCGACTCCCAAAATATGTGGTTGCACCTTTGGACTTGTGTTGGTGGTCACGGTGAGCCGTTGACTGGCTGACGCACCAACACCTTGCAATGGACGTGCCACGTTCCTATTAAATCTGCCAGATGAATGAAATGACGCTTCGCTTACGGGAAATATAACGAGTGCATAAGCGGCTATCTTTCATGGCTGAGGCTACTTTCCCTGCAGATGTGGGGAAAGAAAAGCGGTCTTAGACAATAAGCACTACTGTCTCTGAGTCAAAACCCTAAACCTTAACCCAGGACCCTAACACATATCTCTCGTTGCTAAACCATGAACGCGAACCCGAACCGCTAACCATAGACCTTAATCCCTAACTCTAGGCCCTAACCCTAATCCCAACCTCATACCATAATCTCTAAACCCCAACCCATACCTCTGATTCATAACCCTAACCCCAATCCACAACCTTAAACCCTAACCTTTAATCTTGACCCCTAACCCCAACCCCTAACTGTAATCCCTTACTCTAACCCTTAACCACAACCTTCAAATATCACGCCACATTCCAGCCCCTAGCTCCATTCATACACCAACACGAAACATCCCTTCATATTTCATCGACTTCAAGATAAAAAAAAAAGGAGTTGGATGGGACTGGTAACGGGCAAGCATAACCCAAGGGAAGTCTATGACTGGATAGAAATTTACAAGGACAGTAGGACAGCAGTGGATGCCACCATTCTCTTTTGTGTTTAGTTTGTGGTCCTTCCCCGGCACCTCCGATCAGCTACGTACGGTGCGAAAGAAGTTCAACATACATACGTAGAAATGTAGGTTCTCAGGACCTTTCCCTGCCGTCTGTCTCATCGTGCGCGAGGGCAACCCGGGACCCAGCAGCTACTATCCTGCAATATGTCCACTCTTCGTGCTTTGCTGCCAATTTTTCCGCGGTCCGCAACGTGGAGGTTTACGAGTTCGCTCTCGCACAATCGTTTTTAAACATCCGCAAAGTAGTCTGGCGTACTGTGAGTCGTGCAGCACAAACAGGTTAAGTGGGAATAATACAAAACAATATTTGTTTTTGTTTTAACTCACAATCAAAGGACAAACAACACCCGATGTCTTCTTCTTGGTTCTTTCGGTAAAGTCACGTAGAATGGAAACAATAAAAATAATTTAAATAAAACATAATAAAATAATTCTCACGACGTTTCGGCCACAACGCAAGCAGCCGTCATCAGATGAAGACCAGGTCTGTCGGGGACACAGCGTCTGAATGAAAAAAAACACCCGATGTGTCCAGGCAGTTTTCCCCTCATCTATTGATTCAAGTGGCAGCCAAGTCGGCTGAAATATCAGGTGTTTTGTATTTTTGCTCAAGAAACGAGAGCCATGTTCTTTTTAAATCCTTTATATTAAGTTCACTTGCACGCTTGCTTGCTTGCTTACGACCGTGCAAATCTTTCGGTCGTTTTTTAACCCACTTCCCGTGATCCAATCGAGCTGACATTTTCCACACAGACTCGTTGTGCGTGACAATTAATGTTCGTGAAAATTTTTTTCCAAAATGTTACACTTTTTAGGACAAAAATATTATATTTAATTACCAATTGCTTAATGCTGCCATGCAATCATCTGACCCATAGGTGGCAGCCATCTCAAGCCAGAGGACGAGAGGACTCTAGCCGCCATGCATATAAAGGATTTATAGCGAAAAACTTTGTTTTTACGGGTTAATTTTTTGTATTCTCACTCACCGCTGTACGGTCACTGAGTGTGCGGCAAATAAGACATCATCCTGCTCGCTACTACGCTGTGGATGTCTCTCCACGTGGGCAGGCTTGCTTCCTTAGCCTGCAAACACGTTTAGATCAAATGCGTAAATACTCTCGCACTCGGTATGGTACTGTCGTTGGCTTTGTTATTAAAAGTAACATATCACGTTATTTGTAAACGAAAACAAAACTTCTGCTTAAATTTTTTATCAGAACATAAAAAGGCAAAACATTCGTCAATAACACAGTGGCCTTAAAATAATGTTTCTTTATATGTATAACAGATGCAATTTTTGACAGTGGCCCTTCTTTATAGCACATAAATAGAGCGGCCAGGGAGATAGGATTAATAATAAGATTTGGAGGCTGCACTTTACACTATTGGTAGCCTGATGATAATTATATTTTAAAATTGTTTTCTGATGACTAGTTTTTTTTTAATTGGCAAATTGAATAGTTACCTAATAGTTGCTATTCATCAGGACATGGTTCAACTGAATAACAATGAGTTTCTATTAAGAGCTAGCAAAAATAATCCAACTAATTTGAATAAAAATTGGCCAAATGCATTTGTGTAAGTTGGATATTGTTTTCGCGTTTTTTAAAATAATTGTTTATCCTTAACATCTGCATTGTGTAGGGCTCCTGCAATGTATACATTGTCCTAGAGTAGCATCCTGATTATATCTATCTGTGATGAGATTAAATGTGTTGACATGTCGTTTAATTTCTCCTTCTTTCACATTCACGGTGTCGATATCTAAAGGACATATCGAGTTTCATAATGATGTAGGTAGGATAGGTTCTATGGAAGAACATTCTTTTTTATTTCCCCAAAAAAAATCCCCATATCTGTCCACACGGCAGTATAAATGGGCACGTGACAGTTGGTGGATTGTCAGGTTGTGTGTGGTGGGGTAATGTGTAGGTACACTCACATCTCACGAGACGTGTGGCCAGAGGGAAAGAGGAATCAAAGTACCCTCTCTCGAGCTCTCTCGAGAGCTCCTTCGAACAGAGGCCCTTTCGCCAGCACTTGCGTGAGCGAGGAATTGCAGAGCTGCGCCTTTACCTTAGTAATGGAATAAGCAGTACTTATTTGAATAGCAAATAATGTGACATTAGAAACATGGCGCAGTTATACAGGCGTAAAATGTTCATACTTTACAAGGATGACCTCTAGAGGGGGATTTTGTGGCATGTCAGGCTGAAGACAAGAAATGAGATTTTTCTAAATACAAGGCCGCTCACTGACACCAACATCAGCAACAGCAGCAAGCCAGCGCTCAAGCAAGCGTATTCTTAAGAAAATAACGCCGAAATGAAGGCATAAATCTGGATTGACACAGTCAAACCAGACGAGACGTTATAATCGAGCGATGCGCACGATTGCACGGCTAATTTCACAGCAAAGCGCGCAAAAAAAACGCAAAAAAAAACCTAAAGAGAGCAATGAATGAAATCGCAGTAACAACAAGAAGCGAACAAACATCTCGTCAAAAAAATCTAATTACCGAATACACGACCAAGCCGTACCAAATAAAAACCGTGGTGTAATTATACAAGCGTAACGTACAAATAACAAGAATCAACAGTAAGTAATATAAACACAAATAATTTAAGATTGCATTTCTTTTTTGCGGCGCGAGAGGGGAGAAAAAAACGTTTAGTAAAAAAACAAGATACGATTGCATGAAGACTTGGCCGTGGCAACACACAATCTGATTTCCATCTCACTGCCTCTCGTAATTTCTGCGTTAATTTCCGTAACCATGGCAATGACCCGTGGGGAAATTTTTTAGCTTCTATTAATAAGGCAAATGCATTTGCGAGTCACCAAGTAGATAATTGTGATTCAGCTGCCCTCTTAAGCAGGCTCGTTGGGGGGGAAAAAACTCTAAACAATCATTTGCACTTCAGTCCTCACTAATGTGTCATTTTATATATCTCGTCAAACACTTTTTATTTTTATTTTACACATTTCGCATTTAAAATCAATGTGGCATGTCTTGATGAAAGTGTTATATATTTTTTTGGGTCTCCACGGCTCTGTAGGAGTGGCAGCCTTTTACGTGTAACCCAAATTTCATCATCATCATCATCGTCACAATAATATAAAAACTAAAAATAACGGTAACATTAATTGTGATAGTCGTAATAATATGCTAAAATATTACTGCCCCTTCTTCACCAAAAATATTACACTATCCCAAATTCCTTTACAAAGCAATTTCGTTTAGGCTCTCACCATAAAGATTGATTAAGGTTTTTATCTAGTTTACTGATAAGGGCTTCGCAAACAGAGCAGATGCCATGGTTATTGTGGCACATGCTAACGGATTCATTGTCTTACACCCGGGGATGAGCGCACATCACTTAGGCCCATTAATATGACACACCTTCATTACGCTGTAGAAAAAAATACACTTCTGGTAATTTAATTAAGAATGCTCTAATTTAAGTGTCGGACTCATTAATTAACAGATAATTGTCATAATTGCAGAGGCAGTCCTAACGGATTTGAAAGCACTTCACATTTTTTTTTAATTCAGCGCTTTTACACATATGAGGGAGGGAGAGAGAAAAATATAACAGCTAGGGGCAGTATATCACATCTGTCACAAGTCTTTCATTTGCATTCAAGATATGTTTCCATTTTTTTTTACAATTTTAATGTAATTGCTTTCACTGTCTGTAGCAATTTGCAATTCAATAGGCCGTCTTCGTATGCGAGTCCTGCTGTGATATTAAAACTGCTCAACTCCCAAGTTTGCAGAGCGACTAGTGCAAAGCTTTATTTCAATAAAACAAAAAAAATCCCTTTTTCGTCTGTAATTTTTTTTTAAAAGAAACACAAAATATCCGTTGCCATTTTACACCGTGCTTAGGAGAAAAGTTTGAATGTCCAAGTGAACTCAATTTGCCTCGAACGAAATCTCTCAGAAAACATCGTTAGCAGCGAGTAACTTGCAGATGGGAAATAATATATTCACCTCCGCAGGAGCATCGTCTTTGTGGAGTATGGCACGTATCGGCAGCAACCCCAGAACGTTTGGGGCTGGAGAAAGCTGAGGCCCCCCTTCCTCCCGACTGAAAACTCAGCTCCCCCCCCCACCCCCTTCAAAATTCTAACAGAAAAGTCAAACGTGTTAGTACAAGATTTAACATCCGTAGCAATTAAGCCACGGGTGTCGCAGCCTTTGTTCGCGTGCACAGGAGAGGAGAGGACTGGAGCAAAATCCGTGATAGATATACGCAAAGCGCACCGTATTGGTAGTCATTTCGCTTAGAATTTGTTTGAAGTTTGTTTAACATGGCCTATGTCGTGTGTGTCCCTGAGTTGGTGTAGCCCCCAAGCCCCCACCATGTTTAAACAAGTCATTGCAAAAGGGCTTGCACATTCGTTTCTAATTTATTTGCAAGTAGCGCAAGTTCGTACGGTGCTGTTGATGCTGCTGCTGCTGCTCAGCAACAGCCCTGACCAACAGACCTCGTACTTGTGGTTGCTAAGCTACAGGGCGAACAGCTCAAACTTTGCACTTTGACCCCACGTGGTGAGTAAGCCTCATCTGTGTTCACTCTATGAGCAAAGTATTTCTGACACATTCAAATTGGCTCGTGAAATCGGGGGTAATTGTGTGTGTTTTTTTTGTATCCTTTTGGTTGTCCGTAAATTGTGGGAAGGATCTACCTTTGATTGGTAAATAGGCTCAACATTAGCAAACCTTCAAAAGCTCATCAATACACGCTGCATGTTAAAATGCTGTATATATCTATTTTTATTTAGATGGGACATCACTTTTACGGTATTAAATTTATATTGCATTTGAGTATATTACAGTCATGGTTATACACGATATCAATCTAAATCGTATTGTCTATTAAAAAAAAATCTGAATAAATGTTAAGAGAGCAATAACATCCAACATCTAATTCTTACTTCGTCTGCCATTATGTTTGAATTAAATATAAATGCAATTATTTATCTTGTAAAGCCAGACCGAGTCATAGGATCTTTTTAATGAGAGTCTTGCCATGGGTTTTTAATATTTTCAGCCAATTAATGAGTGCTTATACAAGTGGGAGGAAACCGGCACACCCACAGTGGGCAACATGCCATCCTCATACAGATGGAAGCAGATGGCAATGAATCATCTCGCTGTACTGCCCTCTCCTGTCGAGACAGAGTATGGCACCTCGACTCCCTGATGTGTGTTTGAACCAGGTCGTGTGTTTTAATTACGGCAGGGGCAGTCACATGCTGTCCCGCCATCTGGTCCAGGATCATCCTGGGCGACGCGCCAATTCACGACGCTCTTATCCACCTGCTAGATCTGCTGGGGAGAACCGGCCACGGCAACGATTTACCAGCCGGCACAATTCATTGCCTGGTGCGGCTTATCGCACATCTAAAAAAATGTTGTCTGAAACTATAAAAGTCATAATCAATGGCCCTCCATATCTCATTCTCTGCTTTGAGGAATGGTAATTTCCAACAGCGTTAGGCTTATCGTGTGTTTAGAATTTATAAAGCAGGGTTTGTTAATGACAATGCTGGTAAAGTACAGGATGGTCTGACGTAGCTAAGCAGTATAACATGTTTCGCTTGTTCCAGAGATTTGCAGTTGGAGCCCAGCGATCACCCTAGTAAATCCTGCGGGTGTATTAGCCATAAAATCAGCATCGTCTGCTTTATAGTAGACATTAAAGAACCAGTGACTTTTTGTTAGTTCGAGAACATGTTCCAGTAGCAGGGTTCCAATTTGCTGAATTTGAAAATTTCTCACAAATTATTACCTAACTGCGTAAAGTCGAATACCAACATCGCCTCCACTACTGAGGACTAGAAATATCTGTGAAACGCAGAGCCCACATGATAGCCTCGCGCCATAAGAAAATCGGGAATACCAAATGTATTCATTATTTGTTTTTATTCAGCCTGTGTTCATACCTCCAATTATGCCCATAGCTCCACTTCCACTGTGAATGTGCGAAGCAATGTTCTCCGCTCAGGGAAGTTTGCTGTGGCAGTAGTCAGGCCTCTGTCCACCTCCATTGCAATGGTCATAATATAATAGTAATGATGATGATGACATAACAAAGCATCTACAAAAGTTATGGGTTTCTCATAAATCATGAAAAATGGCTGCGTGATGCAAATATTGTATTGTCCAAGGGGCTTGGTAATAGATGTGTGCATGTTGAGTACGTATCTAACCATGCTAATCGTAGATGTGGGTAGATTGGATGTGCGGTAGATCTAGTGCTGCATGGAAACACATGTGTGACTGAAATATCCATAAATGCACCGGGTCTCATCAACTCTTGCAAGGCTGGTCATTATTTTCATGGGAGACCACCAAAGGGCCTTGCCAGGTGTTGTTGGCATGGAGCTGTGGGGTGGCCAGGAGATGTTGGTGCATGCTGGGTGTCACCCGATTATATGCTTGGCGGGTTTTCTCCGGGTTCTCTAGCTTTCTCCCACGTGAAGCCAAACGCTCACGAATGAAATTCATGACCAAATATGTTTCAAAAAAAGATATATCGTATTAAAACTCAGTGAGGCTTTCCCGGGTAAACAGATGGCATAATGCACATGCATAATGTACGTTGACTCAGTAATTCCCCCCCCCACACACACTTTGCGCAAGAGCGCAGAAGCGTGGTCACCACATCTACGCCTCTATATAAGGAACGTAACAGGTGGACTTCTCCACAAATCTGGCTGTCGCCTGATGAAGCTGGTTGTAATTACTGGCGAAACGTCGTACTCAGATTGTGAATGTTGTGGCTTGGCTCTCCAACACACCGGTGTGCTGTACTTGTATACTACACTATACACTACACTATACACTACACTATATACTACACT
>CM025664.2:8511911-8611377 GCA_014621495.2 Entosphenus tridentatus
ATTATTTTATTATTTCCCTTCTACGTGACTTTACCGAAAGAACCAAGAATATGAATCCCTGCAGTCACGAAAGCTTTAAATCAAAATGCATCTCTTTAAATTTGGTTCTGCACTTAATTTGGCAAAATTTCAGCTTTTAGAATTAAACATATCGCTTTTGACTGCCGTGGTGACAGTAACGCCTCTCCGTAGCAGGGTGGGTGGGAAATTGCTGCCCTACACTGAGGATCAAAGGTCGCTTGAAGGGTACCCCAGAAGTAATTTTGTCATGTCTACTTCCACGGGCCATTCTCTATCATGGGAGAGTTGCTCTTCGAGGGATGGCATAGATTTTTCGCATCATGCCATGGCTCCGATAGCACAATCAGGATAACAAGAAAGGGCAGATTATTAATCACTCTTCTTACAGAACTATAATCACGACTCGCTCTGATAACCTCAATCGAGTCAACACAACCTCGGGTGACTGGGAATGCTGGACTCTATTGGGTATCACAGCAGTACAAGGCAACAAAACCCACTTGAGGACACATTGCAACTAATTCCGTTTGAATTGAACGGACATAGTGGGAAAACACGCGCGGGATTTATAAACCTCCTTTTATTATTGCATTCATTACAGCATTGTCAGTAATTAGTACTGAGATTACACACAGCTACAATTGGTCAACTACAGAATTGGTCTGTTTTAGCGCGCGCGTGTGGACCCGATATAGCTGGCACAGGCAACGCCGTCCTTCACTTTTCTATTTACACAAAAATGTCCGTGTTGGTGGCAGTGAGGGATGCACCCTTATACATTAGTTTATTTTTTTAAGATGCGCAATTTGAAGAAATACGCACTCGTGCGACAGAATGTAAAGCCGAGCTATGCACGTCCAACTCGCACCAACCGCGGCGTGCGATGTCCTCATTGCAAGGGGATAATCCATATGACACGAACTGAAATGTCCTTTTGTTAATCTGGTAAAGATATCCTTTTTAATGTTCGTTTTGTTTTATAATGCTACATTTTGATCAGAGGTAATTCAATACATCTTTTGACAAGTACTTTAATTTTTTCTGGATTAATACAGAAAACAAATTAATTGTCTGTTTATAGGTTTCTTAGCTATGTCCAGAGGCATATTGTTTCTATTTGACTGACGATATTAATATTTACATTACAGTTTTGCCTTTCTTAAAATCAATATGGAAGCCACATGGTTTGTAAACAGTGACAATAGAAAGCCAAACACAGCCTGAAAGAGCCTTGCTTTCCATAAAATTTATATTACAAAGTAGAACAAATCAAGCAATATGTGTCCCCTCTACGTATGCACAGCATTGACATAGCTAAGAGCAAAAAAAAAAATCCTAAATCATTTTAATATTATTATCTTTTTAGAGTTTACAGCAATTTGTGTCACGAACGAACAAAAAAACACCCTCCGTTTCTTGAACACTGGTGTCTTTTGCAATCATAATCCAGAGGTTAAAAGCATCTGCTAACCTTCGCATTGCTCTTTGGGGGGGAGGGGGGGGGGACATGACAGTGTGAATGAGTCACGCAGAGCTTAGTGCTACCGAGCCATCGTTGCGCATTGGTGGCAGCCAGCCCAGCGGTTCAGAGTGGGCCACGTCTTAAAATCACGGGCCGCAAGTTGTTCGTACAAGTTGCAGTTTGGTCCTATTAGTTTTCATGTACTGATGAAATAAAAACAAAATAATGAAATAAAAACAACGAAAACACACCGGCTCGTCTAAACAGCGCACGGAAGTCTCGAGGGCAAAGTGAGAAATTGAATCTGAACTGCAGTGAGCCAATTCAAAACGTGTAATATTTTATCAACGTGCCAAACGTCGTTACAAAGTTATCAAAACCACCCCCTCCCACCCCCAACTCAACCCCGCTCCCCATTTCGGAGCTAAAATGTACAAAGAGGAAGAGATCGCGGTGTGATTTTTTTTTTACATTTTGTGTTTTTTTTTTAACAATGACCTGATGATCTTGTATAATACTAAAGCTAGTAATTTATTCGATTTCGTCATCATTTCTTAAAAACGAGGGCCCTCGGCGATTTCACGTCTAAATGCTTCAACCATCGCAGCAAGAACAACAACTGCTTACACACACACAGTCCACTTAAATGCGTGCGCAAACAACATGCACGGTACGTTCACAGCGAAGACCTCTCGGTCCAAAGCGGCGATTCTAGCGTAAATGCTCGGGAAGCAAGCGAAGAACTTTACAGCAAGAGATGCGAACGGCAAAGCACATTAAAGTACAAAAAAACACGCAGAGATATGTTCTTCAGATTAACCATCAACGGACCTAAATGTTATCCTAAACACAGGTCTGGTTTTCATTTTGAGGTTTCTTTTTTTAAAGATTGTAATTTTTTGTTATTTATAGATATTTATATATGTATATATGTACAACTGCAACATCTTATATTATCTGCTACTCAGCACAAAAACTTCATATCATACTGACTAGATTATAATTCGTTTTTTGATCTTGGGGCAGGCCTGTGGCTTTTTTTCGTACATGGTTGTTATGTACACATCTCTATGTCCTGCATCCCAACAAACACCGATAACAACTATACAGAGATAACGTTTACGCCTCCAACAGGTGAAAAGGGATGGCAATTGGGGCCGACCATCTGTGCCTCCCATTTTTTGTTAATTGTTTGTGGCCATAAACAAACCCGGCTTAACTTCGCAGGCGCGTTCATCACCAGCACTGGATCTTGTTTAATTCTGAGGTCCGAAGAGTACCTTGCAACCTGCAAGTATGGTGCTGAAAAGTCAAGAGCAACATCTGTGCCAGTGACAGCAAGATTCAATGGGTTGTGAATGACCGCGAGGACGAGACGGCTTTGCTGCTGTAATGCGCTCACCAAAACAAGCGCTATGCAGCAGTTTCACGGAGCCACGTGAATGTGGGAAATGAAGGTGCGCGGCCTGTTCGAATGATCACAGAGAGCTACGCGGTGTAGCGAGACTCGCTGAACTAATACATCTGTCACAACCGCTTTGCGGGGAAATCCTCAAGTTTCTACGAATAAAAACATCTCCAAGCAACCTTTAGTGGTTTATTTTCGACTGAAAAAATAATATATAACTTAAGAAACCATTAGATGCACCCCCCCCCCCCCCCCCCCTTGCGAAATGAAACACTTTAAATTTCTTTCGCACCGTACGTAGCCACCTCGTGCTATTCGGAGGCGCGTCTTGCGTCGCCACGAATTCTACAGCACGGCCAGCGAGCATCTCCTGTGACCGTGCGATGGTGGACTTTACTCCCCTAATACTTAGGCAAAGTTTCGCATAGTTATCGTCACTACGTTGCTTAAAAATAAAAAATAAATCCCCACGTTTCTAATCGTAGCCAGTGTCCAAATTAGACTGGGCCTAATTTAGCACCGATAGTAGGACAGCATTGGGGTGGAGTACTTTTAACACAGCCACGCGTGTGTTTTTGTGTGTGCGTCTGCTTACGTGCGCCCACACTAATGTGGAGTATCTGAACTGGTCCTGGGCCTCCCCAAGGTCGACTCAGCCTCAAATGAGTACCCGGTGCGATGTGTAAACATCGCCACTGTGGGGAGACAAAGGCGGCCAGGCGTGGTTGCTACCCACCCAACCCCCACGTGTGCCGTGCCGGCCTTCATAGGTGCTACTCGCTAACAGCACTTGTCCCAACAGTCTGTTAAGGCTGCACGGGGTGGAGGTGGGGTCTTTGTCTTTGTGTGCCATCAGAAAGATTGTGGCCTGTCTTTCCGGCGCATGTTTTACAACAACATCATCAACAACAACAACAACCCCACTGTGTCGTCCAAGGGGTGGCGGGAGACACCAAGGTCTCTCGTGTGGCGCACGTGAGACTTGACAATCCAGTGAACAAGGCGGCCAACGCAGCAAAGCGGGGGGTGGGTGGGGACTCTTCAATGCTAGGAGCCCCCCTTCCACACCCCCTTTGGCCAGAGGTACAGATGTGCGCTTCGAACGGTGGCACACTCACCACCAACACCACCACCACCGCCCACCGCTTGTTTTCAGGCGTGGCGATCGTCATGAAACGCTCCGACCGCTTCCCCTTCGTCTTGTAGGTTTTTTTTCTTTACTTCGCAGGCGCGCTCTAAACTCAAGAGGCGATAACGACCGACCTGCCCCAGAATCTCACTTCCATCCTCCTGCTTGAAGTGATGGCACGGCTATTTTTTTGTATATATCAGTGAAATACATTTTTGCTGATAGTGAACTGTGTTAATGCTGTTTGGTTAACAACTGTGAGCTATTTTCAGGTAGTTAAATGGTTCCAAGGGAGACCTTTGGTTCAGATTTGCAAGCGGACCCACAGACCTATGACATCAGTGCACAGTCGATGCACAAAACCAGTGCACACAACTGCGTTATCCGCTTACAGTATATACGATGCACACATCATGTAACGTTCACGACATACGCGTGTGTTCCTGCCAGTATTTTCCCAATTAAATCCTTTTTTTAATACAGCTTTTAACTACAAGAATAACGTCAACTGATTTTCGTTCGTAATTTGTGGGAATAATCTGACACTTTACGTACCGGTATAGAGATGCCAATACAAGTGTAATTTATTTTTTAAAAAATGTTATCGGAAATGTATTTTTTTTGTAAATTTGGGGCTACAAGCATCATTATTCTAGTGGTCAAAATATGCGACGAATCTTTTCACGCAGGTTCGAAACTGCCTCGCGCAAAGATCGGGAAGGTAACGTTGATGTCACGTGTGCAGGTCCGCTGAGGTTATGCCGTCTGTTTGGGATCTCTAGAAGCTTTAATTTGGTAGCTTCAGCAGCGACAGTTAGGATATTTGGTTTCGGAAGGGAAATCGAGATCATCACGATCACTCAGCCACTAAAAACCATCCCTAGAAATAATCTTTGGTAAATCACAAATAATCGTAGCTCGAAATGAGGATTTTATGATAAAGTAAAAACCTATTTTTTTTCTTTGCTAATTAAAACTAGGTGGCAATCATTTGCCTCTTGTTAAAACGTTAGGTACTGAGTTATATCAAGTGTAGGCTGTCATCAAATAACTGGTAATGAAATGTAATGTATTATGTTCTTCATGAAGTTTCAATTGGCAAACGTCTCTGTAGACAATGTTGCATTCTCCCACGCAAGGACATTTTGAGAAGTTACCATTTCGAAAGGAAGGTACGAACAATAAAGCCAACAAAGTAGGACATTGATCAACAACAAGTGGGTGTGTGTTTGCTGACAGAAACAAAACTACACAGCCATGAAAGCACAATTTCTCAAGTGACTAACTCCTTACACACGTGGAAAACACATCGTCATTTCTCAAGAGGGATACACGTTGCACGACGCAGCCCACGTTTTAAGCTTTCATAGTTAACGAGGTCGAGGTCGAGGGCGTCAGTTTTTTTTTTTAGTTTTTTTTGGTAAACTGTGTGTTGTGTGTGCAGTTGGCACCTCTCCTTTATTTCTCGTGAGTGTTTTGTAACGTGAGTATTTAAAAAAAAAACATTTGCTAAGCATTCGATAACGGGCAGGCCCGAAGCGTAGCTGTGGCGTTGCAGTCGCTTGCCCGGCTTAGCTTTTTGGGGAGGTGATGTACAGCAATTCTTCTCACAACGGTCGTTTACATTTTTTTTCTCGAGACGCGTCGTGCGTGGAGGTTATTGCGTCGCCCAAGAAAATCCCGCTCCGACGATTTTCTACCCATCTACTGCCCCATGTACGCGCTGCGATAATGCCGAAATACCGATTTTGGGTTTAAACCCACGTTTTTTTTTTAGGTTCCCTTGTAGAGGAATCGTTTTGGTCTCCAGTTTAAATTTCCCAGACGCGACAGCAATTATTATTTTCTCCCCCCCCCCATCCCGAAAATCAACATTTACATGACACATTGTGAAACTGGGAAGCTTCTACATTTAAATGTTCTTTGCTTCAAAAGACAAATGTAAAAACAGTCTTCTCCAGCTACCAAAGTTTCATTATAACATCCATTGTAATTTTTTGTCATGTTTTTTTTTTGTTTTACAGAGGGTCGCGGAAAACGTTTATCCCTCCATTTCGTCAGCATCGTCGCGCTCAAAGCCTCCTCGCTCCTCGTCGGTGTCAGAGCTGTGGCTGGTGGAGCGGTGGAATGGGCCCTCCTCCAAGCCCTGATAGGCCGATGACATCAGGGGGCCGGACTCTTCCTCCAGGCCCTGCTCGTGATTGGTCGACTGGAAGGATCCTTCCAGGTCTTCCTCCAGCTCCTCCTCAATTTCTTGGTTCTGGGCTCCCATCTCCGTGTCCAGAGGCTCCTGTTTCACCAGCATTGGGTGGCTGGAATGAAGAAGAGACAAACGTAAAGAATGCACAAGAGTTCTGTGAAAGAACGATGATGCCCGTTGTACATCCAAGCGAGAGCCTCACCGGGTGGGTCTGCACTGGGATGTTTGGCCAATTCCATGAACTAGAGCTTTGGCTTCACGTGGGACAAAATCAGAGTGGCCTGGAGAGCGTCCGCTAATGCGATGATGAGGTCAAATTCAAAGCTGTGCACAGTTGGCTTCAAGAATCCCATTGTGCTTCCATCTCCTGGCTACCCCTCAACCCCAAGGATAGGTAGGCAGTCTCCAATCAAAGCTTTCGTGGTGTTGTGGTCATATCCATGCTAGCATACACATGTCGATACGAGTATACGTGACATTCAGACAACCGTGTTTTAAAGCGATCATATTTTACCATGTGATAATGTCAATGCATTTAACTAAAGTAATACCCGAATGATTTTTTTAACCACCATGTGTGTTGCCCTCATGTTACTGTATATAATAAAAATGACGTGTTTTCCAAAGAAACATTATCTGTCCATTGCACCAAAGTGATCTCAGTATGTAAGTAATTATTCATGTCAATAAAAAAACTTAACATTTTTTTTTTGTTACTCTCATCAGGACCGATTATGTAAGCAAGTGCAGTTTCCAACCCTTATTATCTACTTCATCTCCCTGGCCTCTCTGTTCATGTGCTATGAATAAGGGCCCATAGCCCAAAACATCACCTATTGTGTATTTTTTATTTTTATTGTAAGGCCACAGTGTTATGAACAAACGTGTCGAGTCGTTTTCTGGAAGGAAAGGGTAAATGCATTTTTCAAAAAAGATTAAGCGCGTTTATCTTACTGTAACGCTAAACAATAACAGCAGCTTTAAATATTAAGCCTTGTATAAATAATACAAATGCGACTTGCATTAATTTCTCATGAGCACAAACTAAAAGCGTGCATAATGAAATCACGAAATTAAAGAATGGAAAATAGTTAATCCGTTGTCAGCACTCTCCTGATTGGCAGTTTTACAGGGCACCAGTAATGGCCTTTAAATTAAGTTAAGTTTAGGAACAATTGCAGACACTGGAACAATCACACGGACACTACCCATTAATCTGAATCAATGTGCCAGGGTTGATTTGATTTTATAGCTATCAAAAAAATGCAAACTGTTAACAGATGCGAGAAATTTAAATGAATGTAAAACAAATAAATAAAACCACAAGTTACTGCGCGAAGATATTTAAACACATCTAATCATCATGTTCTTTTTTTGTGACAATGTCTTTTTCCTTCCCATTTAAATATTTATATACACACACACACAAACAATTATAGGCGAACACGTCATGAAATTGCACCGCTGCGTGTAGGTCTGTTATTTAACCGGTGGTTGCGCACACACTAAATACAAAAACAACTATGTAAAATTTAAACTAACCAAATGGACCAGAGGGGGTGGCAGTGAACTACGGGCAGCTCAGATTAGCCCGGCTGGCTACGTACGGTGCGAAAGAAGTTCAACAGAGAGAGACACACATACGCACAACCCGCAGCAGCAGTCATCAGCGGTGTGCGTTCAGTTGCCCTAAAGACGGAAGTGACTTTTGCGAAAGCAGCGCGTGCACAAATCGACTGAGCGGTCAAAGTGAAGAGGCAGCGGCGGCGTTACCTTCCATTGCTCCCCGTTTGTGGAAGTACATCATTGTCGTGACCGTACGACAGATCTGGTAGAACGTATCCTTGGGTGCAATCTACACTGACCTAGATACGGCTGCCATGCAATGCATGCGCGGCTTACGATATATATGAGCTGTGCGCGATAAAATCAGCTCGTATGTAGGCGCTAGGTGGATTGTTAAGAGATGCAGATGGCTTGGGGAGGCGTACAATCAGCGGTGTATTAATCAAGGTTGACGATGATGACTGTGCGTACGCTATGAGCATTGAAAGGGTGCAAGAACGCACCTGCGATTAGCGCGGTTAGCTACCTACGCTGCGAAAGAAGTTCAACGTACATACGTACAAGTCATCCTATTTATACTCTTAGTTCTTTCGGTAAAGTCACGTAGGTAAAAAATGAAATTAAAATTAATAAAAAATAAAATAATAAAAATCACGACGTTTCAGAGGCAGCAAAAGTCTCCGTCATCAGGTGGGACCATCACAGCCAGATTTGCTGCATGATACAGCAAATCTGGCTGTGACCTACGTGACTTTACCGAAAGAACTAAGAGTATGAATCCTTGCAGTCACGAAAGCTTCAAATCTAGAATTCATCCTATTTACATTGATTCGTACTGCTCACAATGGGAGCGTAGAATTGCATGTATTTTTTTTTACTCTTTTGATATGCAAGCGATATGCTCATGTTATATTTCGGCTAATGCAGCGAACAAAACTGTGAAAACGAGGCAGAGAAAAGGAGAAACAATACAAACGGGACAACAAAAAATGGGCACCACTGCTCCACCCACGAAACAAATACGGAGACTTTAACGTCGTCATTGTTGTTGTTGTTGAAGTTGTTATACAAAGGGCTCCGTATATTGGTATCCATCCACCTGTTCATACCCACACCGTCCAGCCCTGGACTGCACGAGTCTGCTTCGTAAGGTCAATATGCATCAATTGGTTGTTTCCAGTGGGAACAGGATAGCGGTGAAACTTCACGAAAAGGCCGGGGATTATCTGATACTCAATGTCTAATCGTGACCAAAAAAAAGCTGTTACTGTAAGCTTACAACTGCTCATTGTCAATCTTGTTAAACGTCCCCAGACTTTGCAGGGCCCCACAGTGCAAAGCGCAATCTACAACTTTAAGTCGGTCAACCCCTCCTGCCTTCTCTCTACGCCGAAGAAGGCCCAGTGCCAAAGATATTAGCCGATTACATATTGTCAACCGGATCAGCCTGTTTAACCGTGAACGTATTCCAGCATCAAATAAAAGACCACACGTTTTTAAATTACGACGATTAAACGAAGGATAACATAAACTAACCCCAAGCTTCCAAGACAGCCATCGTCGCTTCGAAGTTCAATGATACAAATGTGTTGATTTGTTTTTACTGTGCTTTTTACTGTGCACCACTGGCAACATACCGTAGAAATATTTGTTTCAATAAATATGTAATGTTCGGCCATTCTCTAATCCACTGCTGGATGGAGGCTTCCTCACACCTTTGGGGTTGGTATTATGTGAGCATGGTTCTCGCCGTGCTGTTCAGTGCGGCTTGGTGCAGTCGGTGCCAAGACCGGTTCAGGTATCACTCGCAACCGATGTTAGCCGTGGCCAGGAATCGAACTCTTGTTCCTGTGTTCTACTGTGCTACCGCTCTCACGTTTTAAAAATAATCATTAATACTCTGAAATGACGTTGCTTGAAAAGGGAAGTGAAAGTTCCCCATGAATTGTCTTATTATCCATGATGTCACATATGCACAACTGGAATAGTGGGGCATCTTTATAAGGTGTGAAAATTACAAATCACTCGGTGCAGAATGGTAAACACTGTTCAAACATCTCCTTCCAGAAGACAATGCCCCGCTTTCCCTGTGGCTTTTCAATCACGGCTCTTACCACAATCCTTTTTATCCCCTTCTCCATTAAAGCCAACTCTGTCAACACCAACACATCGGGCATTAATTCACAGTGGGATGAAACCAGTTATTTATTTTAATTCTGTAAGAGTCTAAACGCGGCAAAACATTAAGCAGCTGTAATTTAGAAGAAGCCAATTTTTTTTGCCCAATTGCAGTTTAAAGGATTATGTGTAACCGGGCAGATTTTGCGAGAATATAAAAAAAAATGTTAATGTCATGTCAAAACGCTGCAAGTTTTTCAAAAGTCGCTTTTGGTTGATGGCAAGATAAGTGAAATAGATTGTAACAGTAAAAAGGCACACTGTTAAAGAGAAAGTGGCATCAGTGATAACACAAAGAACAACCGCTCTATGTGCGTGTGAACACACACACACACACAGCAGCAAGGTACGTGTTTGTTCCCACTAAAATTGATTCATATTCATAGATAATATTGCTTTGCTTTAACTTTGAACATCCGTATAAATATTCCGGCAATTTCCATTACAAACAGCCCAATCAGTAACAAACAGCATTTGTGAATTATTTGATAACTCGGTAATTTCAAACGGTTATCACATAATTCACATGTTCTTGGTCACATTAAGAGAACTCGAAGCACTAAAGTCACGGCCACCTCAAGTGGTGGCGACAAGTGAAATAATCTGCTCTGGACTTCGTGACTCGAAGTGTAAGCGCGGTCGCCAATCTCAAACCTATGGGTCACGCAGTAACGCCCACTGCCCACTTCGATCATTCACCGGCAGCAATCACGGATATCCACCACGAGGCTACTCCTGAAGGCCGTCTCACCAACCTCGACACGAATGCAGAAAGTTGGTCGATCAAGTCTCTGCCGTGCGAAAGAGGAAGCGGGAAATTATGAGAGTTTTTACATTGCATTTATAGGATCTGCCATGGGAGTGGAAGAGATCAACAGCTGTCTGCTCCAGTGTGCCCACCCACAGACTGAGATCGTGCGCGGCGCTCTTGACACGTGACATCACACAGCAGGTGTGTAGCGTCATTTCCAAGTCACCGCGCATCACTCCGCGTTTAGAAAAAAAAACGCGGAGAGATACGAATACAATTTGCAGCGCACTGTCAATCCGCTGCTGGATGAAGGCATCTCCATGCCGTACCGGTCACTTTGATTGTTTTGCTCTCGGATAAAGCCGCTCAACATTTTATGGGATCCGCTGATCTCAAAAGAAAATGAACAAAGCCTTAGGAGCTCATCCTCCTGCTTCCTCTTTAAAACGCCCAGGTTTGATTCTGCCTGTGGGGGGAAAAAAAATCCTTCTCCGCGAGGCTACTCCCTCACTGTGGAATCACAATCGCGTACGATTTGGGAATTCAATCATTGCCGTCCACAAGAAACCTCCGTTCACTCGTGACACTTCGTGGATTTAGCTGTCATAAATCATCGGTAGAGAGGTGTGAGCCTGAGTCTGTTGTGGAACACACTTAAAGTTCCCAGTTACTGATTGCGTCTGCTTTTTTAAATGTTCATAAAAATAATCATTCACCCACGCTGGTAAAAGTGGATTGCTGCATTGTGCACAGAGGCAGGTTCATGTTAGGGTTGTGGAGGTGTGAAGAGGAGGGCAGGACTGACCATGATATCACTGGCCACTGATGTTTAGTAAGAGCTGGTAATCGAATTCAGGTCACTGGGTAACACAGTGCAGTGCGCTAATCGCTGAGCCAGCACTCCCAGTGGTTGTCAGACTGCACAATGATTATTCTCAGCTGGACATTGTGCTGCAGTTTACTTAAAGAGAAAGCATTCAAAGAGTGTTCGAGAGACTGGAATGGTCCTCGGTTGTAATGATGAGTACCAAAAGCAGCAGTAGTTCAAACTTTTAATATGGCTTCTAAAAAGCCAGAATTTGGTGGATCAATTGAGGATAGGAGTTCCAACCTACCAGAGCTATAACATTCAGGCGTTGAGACTCGCCAACACACTGCACCAATGCAAATGTACCAAAAAACGGCTTAAAACTCAGTAACTGCATGTATATGCAGATAGTCCCCGAGTTACGATGGACCGACTTATGATATTTCGATCTTACGATTTGCGCGGCAGACAAACGCAGCAGCGTACGAGGTACGATGCTGTACGTTGGGACGCTACCGGGATGTACGCATCTCCCGCCTTGTGTGATGCAGATAGGATTGTTTCCTGAAAAAACTTTCTATTAAATTGTCACCATTTTTTAAGACTCATGGGTAGGCGAGGCCATCTTCGACTTACGATATTTTTTACTTACGATGGGGTCATCGTAACGCATCTCCATCGTAAGTAGAGGACTACCTGTATGTAGAACTTCTTTAGTACCATACATAACTAACCGTGCCAATCGGAGGTGCGGGAGAAAGACAACAAACTAAACACAAAAGGCAGTTCGAAAGAAATGAGTTTTAAATCTAGATTTATAACTGCATAGCCCCCCGTGCCTTCCTAATATCGGAATGAAGAACATTCCAGACCGCCACAGAAACGCATCTGAAAGTGTGTGATACAGTGACCATTTGTTTGCTGGCATTAGTAGGAATGATCAATGTTCTAATTTTTTAACTGGGAATAAATAAACCGATAGTTCGATACCATTTACACAGCAAGCAGTGGGTTGCCGATGTGTCCACCTGTCGTTTTTTGTTTTACACCGCACTTGCTTATTCCCGTATACCGCAGCACGCTTGCTCATTTTTGTTTCCGGCCATTGCCAACGATCGGAGGAGGGGAAAAAATCAAATTCACGAAGCTCGAAAAAGAAGTAGTCGGAGAAAAAAAAAACAACAAGCCCCATCCCGCAACCGCTAGTCGCGAGCCCAGTAAGCAAGGGATAAATAAAACACAATGGGCGGCTGAATTCTGTAGGTGTGGGAATGAAAAAAAACACACGCACGCTCGCTCGCTCGCTCTCTCCCTCGCGCGGCGGCGACGGCGACGACGACGAGATTAAATGCGCACCGCGAAGCCCGCTTGGGGATGAGGCGTGCTTTTTAGTGGCCCCATTCTTAGGAGCGATAACGGCCCCCCGTGCACGAGATAAGACGAATGCTGCTGTCGCCTGTAAACAAGCGTGTCTGCACGAGTTGAGTCCCGCGGGTAAAATCGGTCTCGGGAAACAAATCTGTTGTGATTATTTAACAGCACTGTCAGCCCAGCTCCCTGCATTATAAAGTAACTCAATTTTTTACCGTCGCTATTGTTTTTTCACGTTTATTTCTTCTCTCTCTATATATAAGAAGGCAAGGTCCTTTTTTTGTGTGTGCATCTGTGTGCGTGCGTGCGTGTTGTGTAGCGTAGCGGTTAGCGCGCTGCACTACGAACCCGGCAGGCTGAGTTCGATTCACGCTCACGGCCAATGTCGGTGACGATTATCTGGACCGGTCCTGGGCTTCCCCTAGGTCGACTCAGCCTCAAATGAGTACCCAGTGCGGTGTGTAAACGTCGCCACTGGAGAGACAAAAACGGACGGGCGTGGTGCTGGCCACCCACCCCCTCGTGTGCCGTACCGGCCTTCATAGGTGCTCGCGAACAGCACTTGCCCCAACAGTCTGTTAAGGCTATGCGGTGGATCTTTGTCTTTGTGTCTCATTTCCTGCTTTCCTCAGATTTATTTTCTTGAATACATCTCCCTCACTGGTCCGAGACAATGACGTACAGGAGCAATACTAATCTTAACGTGCCGCATGCGTTTAAATTACCACAGCCTTTATGAAAAGCGCAAAGCATTTCTTACTCGCCTTTTTTTTCTCTTCTTTCACCATTATTTTATTCCTATCCCCATATCGCCCCGTCCCGCACCCGCTACTTCCACGGCCACTATTTTCCTCGTCAAAGCGGGCGGAGCCCAACCGCCGCGCATTAATTGCGCGACGCTCACGGAGAAAGAAGCAAAACGCGAACGGCACCGGTCGCCCCGATAGATGTCGTCGGCTTGCGGCGACGGCGGCGACGGCGGCGGCGGCGGCGTGATGAGACGGGGACTCGGCTGGCGGATGCCAACCGCCCGCCTGCCCGCCCGCCCGCCCCGGGGTGCCTCGCTTTCTCTCTCCGTCGACGGGCGCAACGGCGAGCGGGGCGCATCGCCGCCGTAGCCGTCAAGTGTTTACGCGCCCGTCCACCCCCGCGGTTGCCAACTTGAAAGTGACGCCGCGTTTTGCCGCTGGGGGCCCCCCACCCCGTCACCGCCACCCCCCCCCTCCCTTTACACCGCCCGGAGTTGAGAAGAGCTCTACACCCTTCTTATTAATTAACCGGTGCACACTGAATTAATTGTGCCTTCCTCGCCATCCTAATTGTATCCTTTTACCCTCCTGTGGGTTTCAATTGCAAATTAAGACCCAGCCGAGGCCTAATGGCGTAATTAGTCTGCGCTTTTGTACACCAATTAGGTCACGCTTTTGTCGCCTTGCCCAAGCTCTCTCCCAGTTGGCCGGCTGCCTTCATTAGCAAAAAATTAGCAGCTGCACACTTTGATAAGCAAGGAGGGGGGCGACAAGGAGAGGAGGGAGTGGGGGAAAGGCGTCGAGGTCTCTATTGTGCTTTAGTAATTAGCCAAGCAATTAGCGCCCCTAATTGTGTCGCTATTTTTTTTGTGTTTGCCTGCTGGCTTTCCTTTTTTATTTTTTGGAGGCGCCGAGTAATTTCTTCCCCGCTAGGTATCATGAAGTTGTTTGGGTTTCGTGGTCCAGGCGGTTTGATCAATGGGCGCGGGGCGATGCGGGCGATGTTTCTTTTGTTGCGCGCAGACGCACCGCACCGCGCGCTCGCTCGTGTGCCACTTGCGATTGCACTAACCCCCCCCTCCACTCTCTCCCCCCCCCCAACCCTACTTAATAACGAACACAGTTCACCCGGTACCGTTGGCCCAAGCTGCAAATGGAAGAAATCACAATTTAACGCTGGCTCGCTGGCGGTGCTTACCCAGGCAATTAATTACTTGTGTTTCAACCGAGCCTCGCTTGGCACTTGGCATTTAACAGCGAAAACAAAGGTGAATCCCTCGGTGATTTGGCCTCCCACACAGCGGGGTGATTTGTTACTTAGACCGAGCTTGTAACGAGTCATAAACTAAACTGCATGTGCTTCAAATTACGCCTAAAAACACGCTCCGGGTTTATAATAATCTGAGATCTTTTGAATTATTTATTTTATTCGCCCCCCTTTCTTGTTTTGTGTATAGATTTTTTTAAATATTGAATTTCTTAGCGCCTGCTTTTGGGCCACGGATTAAAAAAAAATCGTAACTTCCGAGTTTTTATTTATTTCTTCTCACGTAAATCATCGGCACGGTGACTCGTCACTCTCAATTCTGCGTCCGACCCCCTTGCCGAATACGACGCGCGTTGACCTCGTATTATGCGCGAATCACCAAGCCGCATTTCTTCCGACGTTCGCGGGAGATCAATGCCCCCCGCACGGCAGCGCTGCCTTCCCCGCCAGCGCGGCGCATGCGGGAGATTGCCCCGGCGCCACAAATGATGCTCGTTTTGAGCACCGAGGGAATATCTCAAGCGTCATGGGCCTGGGTTTAAAAATACGAGCAGCTCGGACAGGAAGGACACTTCTCTCGAAGGGATGATGACCCGGTGCCAAAGACTAACGATGGAGTGGCAGCCGGTGAAGAGAACACACCCGGGAGTACGTCCACACCTCGGAGACGGAGCTATGAAATAAGCCCAATGTGCAGGAGCTATGTGGATTGTTACATCGTGGGACTGTGAGGGATGGCGATGACTTAGGGGGGACTTTACCCAGCAGTGGATAAATCATGAACGATGATAATTGATGAGTCCTGGGATTTGAGGTGGCTGGATTGGCCAGATAAATAAGGATCATTGAATCAATCTGAGCGCAGCCATGGATGCCATCTCCTCAATTGTGTGGAGTTTTTTTTCTTCTCCGAGATCTCCCATATCCTCCCAAACGGAGCCAAATTATGACCATAACGGTGCAGCCCTGCAATTTATTGTTCACGCCACATTGCTGGAGGAAGAGTCCCTCATGAGAGGGAGCTTTAGAGAGCCCCGTTAGAGAGTATTTGGCCGACTGTTTTATTCTGGGCAGAAATTCTGGAAGAGGTGAGAGCACCCACACTTTACCCCACCACACGCAGACCTGCCGATCAACTTAACTGTGCCCCATTTATACTGCTCGGTGAACAGAGGCGTGGTGGAATATAATGAACCTATTCATATTCTTAGGTTTTTTCGGTAAAGTCACGTAGGTAAAAAATTAAAATTTATAAAATAAAAATAAAATAAAAATCACGTTTCGGAGGCAACACAAGCTTCCGTCTTCAGGTGGAACAGTCACAGCACGATAGCTGTATCAAGTGAGAGAAATTCCAAGAAAACCGTATTTTTATATATACTGGTTGAGGGTGGGAGGAGCCAAGGTAGGCCCTGAATATTATTTTTGTGAGGTTCGGTGCGGCTGAAGCACGCTGTTAGGAATGAGCCTTTGTTGTGTAAACTAGGTGCGGATGATGTAAAGGTGCGTGTAAAAGGGACTGAGCCTTTTTGTTATGTAGAGATGATGCGGCTGAAATCGCTGCCAGGAATTTAGTCTTTGTTGTGTAGAATGGTTGACTGAGCCTATTGTTATGTAGAGGTGGTGCGGCTTAAATCGCTGCCAGGAAATTAATCTTTGTTGTGTCGAATGGTTGACTGAGCCTATTGTTATGTAGAGGTGGTGCGGCTGAAATCGCTGCCAGGAATGCTCCAAATATGTATAGTTAAATATTTTTAGCATGGTTAATAACATCTTTCCAATGATTACTAAGTTTGTAATGAACCTGCCCATTGTTTTTGAAGGCCACGCTGGGAGAAGTAAATCGAACCAGTGATCTCCGAATAGCAAGTTCAGCGTGCTAACCGGTATACCGCTGCAGTGTCCGGTAATAATAATTTAAATTCATAAAGCGCCTATAAACAATCGTTGTCAGGGCGCTATGCATGGAAATGCGGAACATAGTTAACAACAACCAAGTAAAGAAGAAGTGAGAAAGATGTTTGAAAATAAGTAAAGAGAGAAAACGATGAGTTGAAGCTTTCGTGACTGCAGGAATCCATACTCTTTTGTTCACAAGATAAATCACGACGTTTCGATAGCAACACAAGCCATCGTCTTCAGGTGAAAATCGCGACAGCCGCGATGTCTGCTGCGAGCAGCACGATGTCTGCTGCCTTGTGAAGAGAAGCTGTTACCAGCAAGAGTTTATACGAGTTATTTTGTTTTATTTCAACCTACGTGACTTTACCGAAAGAACCAGAGAGCATAGAGAAAACGATTTAAAACAGATACGTTTTCAGTCGAGATCTGAAGATTTGTAAAGTGTCCCAGAAGTCGTGACCTCCAAGGGGCAAGGAGTTTAGGTGCCGCAACTGCAAAGGCACCGTCACCCCCCCTCCCCCCATCAAGTGTGAAGCCGAGAGACCGTGGGACGGTGAGCAATGCACAACCTGAAGATCTTAATGATCTCGATGGAACATATGGCTAAATGAGGTCTTGAATGTAGAGAGGAGCAAGTCCATTTCATGGGATTCCTCCTGAAAACAAAAATGCTCGCTACTCGGCGAGGCTCTCCGTGGCGAGACGACAAACACGAGTCCCGGAGCGGAGGAGGAGGAGGGTGTGGAGGCACTCACTGCATCCACAATAAAGGTTTTCGTTGGGTTAGATCGCGTCAAAATAAAATGTGTCGTGCAACCCGCCACCACCCGACGCAGCCAATTAGTAAGGTTTGTTATGTAAGAAGAAACGTGCCAAATTGGTTACTCCTTCAGCACACAGCGTTTACAATTCGAGTACAACATTTACAATTGTGGGTTTACTCTCCAACACACCGGTGTGCTGAACTAACAACTAATTGGCACGTTTTGCTCACGTGAGAAACCTTACTAATTGGCTGCGTTGGGTGGTGGCGGGTTTAACGACACATCTATATTTATGCGTCTAATATTGGTTGCAAAAGCCTACTATGTGTGGCGAGATATTAACTTCCTCGCCTGGTATACAGGAGGTCATAGGTTCGATCCCGACGCTGACGCATGTATATTTGCAGTTTGCACGTTCTCCCCGTGGTCGCGTGGATTTTTTTCCGGGTCCTCCTGTTTTTCCTCCCACATTTTGAAACATGCCTTTAGAGTTATTTGGCTGCTATAAATTCCCACGGGATAAGCCACTTCTTAGAGCAATCATGTTGTGGCCAGGTCGCTTCTGAAAAAAAAAAAAGCTGCACATAGCTCATTGGGCCTTACTTGGCTACGTAACAACAAACGGTTTAGTTTAGTGTCGCTAAACTCACCGCATGGGCGACCGGATGGGGCTGGCTCCACGGCTGCTGCCGTTGAAGTGCTCCATGGAGCCGTTGAGCTCGTCCTGCACGGCGTTGAGCATGGCTACGGCGGCCGGGTTAGCGAGGCCGGGCGCCAGGAACGACAGGCTGCTCTCTGCGAGGGCCGCCTGCCAAGCACATGCGCACACACGAGCCCACGCACACGCGCACAGAGATTAAGGTTTGCCGCCCAGGGTACGCGGCTGCCATTGGAACCTGACGGGATCACAGCCCAGCGCGTCCGCCAATTGCTACTCCAGTGAGCATTCTGCACGTCCGATTAGCGCGGTCGGCTACGGACGGTGCGAAAGAAGTTGAACATACCTACGTACACTCGAGTACGTATCCTATAGAGAAAGATCCCCCCTCTCCGCCACTCCTAGCGTAGCTTTTAACAGACGGTTGGGGCAAGTGCTGTTGGAAAAGGCCTATTAAGGCTAACGCAGCGCATTAAGGGGGTGATTCTGCCAGCACCACGCCCGCCCACTTTTGTGTCCAAAGTGTTGATGACAACTTACACCACCAGGTCGTCATTTATGGTCGAGTTGACCGAGGTAAGGCCCATGACCAGTTCTGACGTGACTTGATACTGATGTTAGCCATGGCTGGGAATCGAACCTGGTTAGCTGGGTTTGTATGGCAGGTGTGTAGGCTGCTACCCCATCACTTCTCCATACAAACACCATGCGCGTTGGATTTACACCCTGAAGGGTGTGCCCACACGTACTCGTGGGCAAAAATGTATACGCTCGGGGCGTAATGATGCATCGATGAAACGACTGATAATACTTTTTCTATTGGCACATGTTGTATGCTGCGATGGGTCTATGGGACCCCTGCAGTCACGAGCGGTCGCTAAGTTCACCGGCATCAAAAAAATGTAGAAGAATTGAGTTATGAATCGAATCAGCACCCTTGTGACATTCCATCGAATCGCAATGTGGATAGGGGCGGGGGTCGGTCTGCAACACAAACTCACTCGCTGCAGACACACGCCTGGCACACAGAAGCTCGTGTAAGGAAACATTGAAAATTATTCACACTCCGATGTGAACGTGCAAACACACGTGGCACCACACGTGCACAAACACACAGAGGTTGAACCGTTAAAGCAGCATGTGCCCGCCTATCCTTGATTCACAAACATGCAGTTTTAATAATTTACAGGCACGTGAGTAAGTACAAGTCCACATTTTACCACCCTCCACAATTTTTTTTTCAAATAGCAAACTAAATATTGACAAACCTCCCCGACTCGAAATGACGGTACGAAAATCGGGGAAAATAATTCAGCTCGGCAGCCAGGCTAGCTCTGCAGCGCGCCCCCCTCCGGAGGAAGCGTTACGGCCTCGTTCTTTTCATGTGAACTTTCCAGGCGCTTCACAGGAAGAGCCTGTCCACAACACGAGTCTTGGCATGCAAGGGGGACCGGATAGTGAGCAACGTCGTACAAGGGGGGAAATTCTCCACGCACAGCGTGAGCTGAGCCAAGGAGCTGGGACAATGTTACAGTCCGCCGGCGCCGAGCGAAGGCCGGTGGACGACCTGGCCGGCGATTCCAAGGGGACATTTCTTGTGTTACATCTCGTGCCAACGTTCTTTTTCCCGAAACTGACCACGGCGAAGTTGGCACTTGCACTGCTCCAGGTGAGCACGCGGGGAGAGAGGCACGGGGCTAGTGACGTAAGCTCCCCCAACAGCCGCCTAACGAAAAAGCCTGTTTCCGGCCGAAGACAGTAGAAATGCGGAGAGGCGTCCAATTAAATGGTAACGTAACGTGTCACCCCGCCCTCTCCGAAATGGTAATGATGGAACAGTGAGCGGGGACTCGTGCCCTTTTCAAACCACGCCACTGCCGCCGCTACGACATATATATACAGCGCCGGCACACTGTGCATACGCACGTTCGCACGCGCAAGTACACGCACGCACACGTGCAGAGAGTGGCACGTACGTATATACATGCATGCATATTTTAACGGCATTCCGAAGCCAGACAACCCCCCAAAAATTTGTTGTAAATATATGCGGGGGCGCACGCGTGTGCATGTGTGCGTGCGTACGCGCGCTCGCTCGCACGCGGCTTGATTGCCGTGCAGCGTTTGAGAAAGCCTGACGCGGCGTGACCATTAGAGCAATGAGAGCAGAAAACAGGCGAATGTTAACGAGGCCGAACGGACACGCCGGCCTGCCAGGGCTCCTCCTCCGCGCGTCTCGTCGCTCTGCCGATGTAAACAAAAAATGCTTTCACAGTGCCTGTCAGCTCCGATTAGGGCCATCAAGCCGGGCCTGCCAGTCCGCCGTGGTTCTACGCGGACACATTTTGCGGTCCGCGGTGGCGGTGGGTGATGGGCCGGATGGGCAGCGAGGGGGCGGAGGAGGGGGGTGTCGACGTTCGCGCTCTTGCACGATGATGGGGGAAGAGCCGCAGACGGACGCACTCACGCACTTTTCCCCCCGTGCGCCCACCCCGCCGCCGCTGCCGCCGGGGGCTCGCGTGGCCACGGTTACAGGCGGCCACGCCCGTGAGTGCGGCGGAGAAGACACACGTCGTCGGCAATGTTGGCAATAAACACACCGGGCGCACACAATTAAGACGCCCGCAAGGACGGGCGCGTGGCGCGCGGGAGACGCGCAGGAATTAAAATATTCCCAGTCCTACTTTGTCTACGAAACTTCAACTCGGCTTAATAGCTTAAAGTGACGTGAATTACATCGATATTAAAATGCCCCTTTCCATCTATCTGCTGAAGATGCACAATGGCAAGCGAAATTGAATTAAAGTTATAAAACACTAAAGCGTTCATTCAGCTCTTACGCTGATTTAAATAAGAGCCGTTCCGTATATTTTTCTGCAAAGGTCACGAAGACGGCAAAGAGCCAATTAATCAATTAAAGCGGCGACTAAAATGCTACCTCGTGAAAATATCTACGTGAAATCATTCCTGAACTATGATAAATTAAAACGCTGGCAACACTTCCCGGACTATCATTCAAGTTATGCAAAAACAAATCTTGATAGTGGTCAAAAAAAAGTGCACTTCGTGAGGAAATCAACAGTGGTTATCCTAATGGAGAGACTCGTCCCTGCCATAGAAATGTGTAATTTCCACCACTGGCTCCGCTCATTTGAGCAGGAAGATCACTTTGACGACTTATGACTCCCTTCCAACACACCATCCTGCATGGGCGGCACCGACCATTTTTTTGCCCCGGCTTAAAGAAGGGAAGTTGCGATATTTATTAAAACGGCGGCGTCATTTAGTCTGAAATGTACACTTTTATCCTGCGCGTAAAAAAAAAGACAAAAAAAAAGGCAGGCGAGGGACGAATCAGGCAAATGCGCTCCAGCCTAAGTGCTCGCGTGACGCACATGATTTGCCTAATTCAGACAAATGGGCGGCGAATGCATTTATGCGCGGGACCTGCAGAGCTGGCGCTAAGCAAAAAAACACAACCGCGCGGGCTCTGCGGCTTTCCCGCTGAGGCAAGCAGTCGCTGTTTAGTGTGTTCAAACGCTTTAGGGGAGGGAGAAAGAAAGAAAAAAACGTCAGGACGAATTCGGCCGGGAAGATGCTTTGTGTCAGAGGAGGGAGAGCTTTCCCTCTTCTTTATCTAAAATAAAATATAAAATAACATCGCTCGACTGTCGTGTTCTGGCTATGTCACCTGTCCTTTGCCCGACGACATCTCAAGAGAGTGATGTTCATAACCTTTCACTGAGTGCCGGCTGGAGGCTTGGACACACACGCCGTGGCACCTGTCCGCGGGAGCCGCGTTCCTTCCAAGGTGCGGCCCAGCCTCGCTCGGTCGCATTTGTCAACAACTTTGATGCGCCGTTTCCCCCTCCCTGTGTCTTCATTGCTACAGAAGCTCTTGTTACTAATGTCGGTGCTCTTGCGCTGACTAGCAAAAAATATTTTGTGCACGATCAAATCTACAATTAACAAAAAAAAATTACGTACGTATTCTTTGCGTTTCTGGTGTGGTGTGTAAAATAATCAGCAGCGGGGAGACAAAGGCGGCCGGGCAGTGGTGCTGGTCGCAACCAACCCCGCCCCGTGCGCCGTGTCGCACTTTCGCAGCGTGTTCGCTCGCAGCATGTGCTCCAAAAGCCCTTGCGGGCTCCACGGCAGATCTTTGCCTTTGCCTCAGTCTCTGACCATGGGCGACCTTGGCTGAGTTTGGAAAAATAACGACTCGACTGGCGCGTAAACATATAAATGGATAATGGTTGACAGTGAGCCTGTTTAGACTCACGTTTGCATAGGACATAAATATTCCATTTGTCCGTGTCGGTGCGACCTGCGCCCTAGCGATGGCTACCGGTGCCCTCCCTGCCTCCCGCCGCTGAGATCACACTCTGTTCTGTCACCGTCTTCTCTCCCTGCCGACGACACGGTGTTCTCGAACGCAAGCGGGAGAGAGAGAGAGCTACGATGACTTCACTCACTAACACGGGCGGGGGGGCACGGTGTTAAAACAAAACGAAAAAACCCCGACGAAACGAGAAAACTTGCCGACAAAAATCACCCCGGACTATTACGATATAAATATATACGTAAAATTTTATAAGAAATGCGAATTATCATCGGCGTGCATATTGTGAATGGGCAGCTTTATTTAATATATTGATTCGGGGGAAAATTTAGTGAGCAAATCCTGCCGGCTGTTTCAAGGCATCCCCGTGCGCGGGGGGGGTTTTGCGGCGACATTAAAAATGCAAACGTGAAAAAAGGGTTAAACTTTGAAGCAATTTCTGGCCTGCGGTGCTGTCACAAGGCCAAGCGCGAGACACCAAATCACTCCTGACAGTGGTAATTAATATTAATGAGGTAGAGGAGGAGCTCTCTTTTATGAACCTGGTGGAATATGCGCGTGGCCAATGTGCACGCGCTAACGCATGTACGCGCGTGCGTGCGTGCGTACCCGTCACATTCTCAATGATCGGCTCCGCGCCCTAAATCGACTGCCAAACGCGCCTGAGAAGGTGCGCGGGAAATCTCGCCGCTTCGGTGGCTGGCGCCGATTTGCCGCGGTGCTCGCGTGCGTGCGTGCGTGCGGGGCAATGGGTTAACTTACCTGTAAACTGGCATTCAATGCGGCGCCAAAGCCAAGGCCAGCCTGCATGCTCTTCATCAGCGATGGACTTCTGTCGTGTGAAATTAGGCCGGGATGCGGTGGGGATGGGGGGGGGAGGGCAGGGGAAGGGGTGGGTGGGGAGGGCGATATGGCAAGCATCAGAAAGACAGTTGTCATTGGCCCCATTAATGAGACTTGACAGAATAGGGAAGAGCGTAGACAAAGCTTACCACACATTAACCCCCGACAAAATATAAATATTAAAATCTGTCCAAGCAGAGCTCCCGCGCCTCCCTCTTAAGAGTTCGCAACTGCCTCTAAAAGCGGTGATACATTTTCGGTGGGTGAAGCAATAGAAGTGAGCTTCAATTATGGAGGGGGGGGGAGAGCGGCTGAGTGATGTGCTAATACCACCGTTTTTGGACATAAAATGAGCTGCCTTGTAGCAAAAAAGAGATTTTTTGCAGATAAAGGCACATTTCCTTGACTGATCAAGCCCGAGGGGCACCCGCAAATTACATGGGGGTGCTCGTGTACGCACGTACGCGTGCCGTTTAACAGTAGGACAACAAATGATAACGTGCCGGCGAGTGACGGAGGCCTGGACACTCGCCACTGCCGGCGAGGGCCGTGGCATCGAGAGGCGAGATGGGGCATCTCGAGGAAAGCAAGTGGCCAACTCACTTCCTCCCCAGGGTCAGGGCAAAACACGAAGGGCGCGCCGCTCCCTTGCGGGCATTGCCCCGCCTCGTCAGCTCACGTCTAACGACAAACTTGGAATGTGCATTTGAAAAAGACATTTTCCCATCCATATGAATAAAAACATCGGCGGCGAGGAGTGGCGTCGCTACCGAACAGGGTGGAAATGTGCACGAGCAGAATGAAGCGAGGCCACGGTGCAGATGGAGCGGAGCATGCGTGCGCACGCGCGGACAAGCGAGCGAGTCAAGCGAGCAAGCGAGCTGAGCGAGGGTGCATGAGCGAGGAGGGGGGGGGGTGCGGTGCCTGCCACGCCGGTGGGCCGGCGCGGCGGCTGCCGACGCCCGCAGCCGCCTCGCCGCCTTACTGGAGCGTGAACCCTGCGAGGGACACGTCGGAGGCCAGCTGGCCGAGCTTGCGTGGTCGGCCGGGCTGGCAGTGGCGCGCCCGCTGGAACTCGGACTCGTCCACGGTCCAGAACGAGCCGTACTGGTCCTCCACGCGCACAAAGCACTTGTGCACCGACAGGTTCGTGCGCACCGCGCCCTTCGCGAGCGGCGGCAGGGTCCGCGTCGGGGTCAGGCGGGGCAGCGGGGGGGCAGCAGTGGGCAGAAGCGAGCGGCCATTGGCGGAAGCAATGCGGTTGGGTGGAAAGCGGCGGTCGGGCGGAATTTTGGGGGTGCCGTGTCGCGGAGTTTCGGATCGGGGAGCGGCAAGGCGGCCGGCAAATGGCGGGGTTTATTGAGCGGCGCATGCAGAAAACAAAAACACACAGAGCAAAAATAAAAATAAATTACATGAGGAAAAAAAAACACAAAGAACATATGATATGTCGAGCATGTAGTTTCCCAAGCTTGTCACACCTGGGAAAATGTGTACAGGAGAATACTTTGAAATTTCAAAGAGCATTATAAAAAAATTATAAAGCACTGAAGCGGTAGCAATCTAAATTCAGCCATTATCGGAGGTTACCATTGCAAATGTATTCCATTACAACAAATTGTGCGTTGTGTTTTGACAAGCATGGCACATGCGGATGAAAAAAAACCGCGCGTATGCGCACACAAATAAGCAGTTGGGGCAGAGCACAAAGACAGAATAGTCTCTTGTCAAACCTGCCGGGACGTCACCCGATCAACATAAATGCCCCGCTGGATGGCAGAGTTCACCGCCGTTTCATGAAGCATTATCATGATCCAGCATGGACTGTAGTTGTTTTGACAGGGCAATGTCTTATCTGGTTTGATAAGGTGCTGGGCCCTCTCCCGAGCAGAAGCAAAAGCGCGCCTGACTTGAAAGTGGCAGTCGCGTCGCCGGCCAGCACAGGCACCAAGCAAAGCGCAGCGGGGTGACGGGAGGGGAGGGGGGGGTTGCAAGATCCTGCCCAGCTCCGCGTCTCAAAAGAATCGGGGGAAGCGTTCCCGAAGCAGGAGGGGCATTCTGATCGAGCCAGCGGCGACTCCTGGCTCCAGGGTGAGAAGGCAACTGCCGGGGTCCACCTCGGGGTTTTTCCAATCGCAGCTTAACGGCATCGCGATGATGATGACGATGGTGATGGCGACGAGTGGATGGACGAGGGCGATGATCGCCAAGTGGGACTTGACAAGTCTTTGGAAAATGATGTCATTTTGGTGATCGCCGGACACGTCGCCGAGTTAGAATTTAAATTATTCTTTCAATGACTCGACGTATGGTGGTTTTAGGAACGCTCCAAATATTCACGGAACATTAATACTCTACATTTATAGCAATACTAATATTATGATGATGTTGATAATAATACGACGATGATAATCGTGATCATGTAATGAACGATGATGATGATGATGCAGCACTGGAGCTGGGCCCCCTTCCAGCAGACGGGTTTCTCCTGGGAAGCTGCATAAAAAAATCTCCCGACGTTGATGAAGCCACAACAATCACCGGCGTTCAAATTACTTGGCGAATCCAAGCGCGGTCCTTTATCAACGGGGATCTGGAAAAACCCGGAGCGGAGTCTTTAGCCTCCTCAGCCTAAACCCACGAGGGCGCTTACCAAGGACACGGGAGCGTAACGGCGCGGGACAAGCTGTTGCGGCTGCGGCAGGCGGACATGCAAAAGCTGACTCGGCTCGCCACACCGAACACGGAAAGCAAGCGGCAGAGGTGCGCGTTGGTGGATGCTGGCACGTGCGCGCCGACGCGTCGGGGAGTTGATCCGTTCCGCTCGACGCGGTTCCACGGGATTAGTGTCTCCCGTTTCTTTTCGTCGCAGGTTTTTGGAGCAGCCCAACGTACCCAGTGATTTTCTGCGGCCTTCGCTTTTGGAACTCTAGCTCGTCCACCGTCCAGACGGCTCCTTTTACGTTCTCGACGCGAACGAAACACTTGTGCAGGCTGAGATTGTGCCTCACAGCGTTCTTCATTACGAGCAGCGTTCGGGAGAGGGAGAGGGGAGGTGAAAGGGGTGGGGGCGGGGGGCATCAGTGCAGCGCAAGGGGGAGAAAAGAGAGAGTAAAAAAACTACAAACAAGAAACACGACTGCGGGTTGTGCGGGACAGCTCTCCGACGTGTTTTCGAGGGGACTGCAGCGAGCGCGTTCATCGGCACGACCGCTTAAAGATTTTCCCAGGGATTCCGATTTCTGCATGCGAGAGCGAAACCTCACACAGGACGTGCCAAAGGAAGTGCATTCCAACCCGGAAACACGCCGGTAGAGCTAGGACGCGAGCAACGGCGCAAACTTTCGTGAAGCTCAACTCAAACGCCTCCTTTACGCTCCCATCTCAGGTCACACAAATGTCAATCACCACTGCGAGTAAAACAAAAGCTGCGTCTGCCGCGCAGCTACGAGTGCAACAATGACCCAAAGGTGCACTGCCTCTGTAGTAAGTCTCTTTTTAATAACGCGAGCTATTTATCGGCGTGCGCCTTTCATGCAACACTTTGTAATGCATCTCGAACCACGCGCGTTCTGCCCAATCTGCAAAGTCACGTGACCCCCCCCCACCCCGCCGTGCCATCACTGAGCCCACGCCGCAAATTAAACGCTGCATCTCGGCCGTGTGTATTCCAAAGAAGATATAACTTTAAATAAAAACGAAATGCTGTATATAACCGACGGAACCATTACACGTGTTCAGCGCTTGTAATTGACGCTCCTTAGATGATGTTCACGAGACCCGTCAATGGAGGGTTGTTTCCGCATAAATCAGACACAAAGAGGCGTGGAACTGCGGCAGCGTGTGCCATGTTGTCTAAAGCGTCACAATTACGGTTGTACCAATTCCACACACGCCATGTCCACCGTCGCTTTCGGATGTCTCTCGCGCAGCGCCGGGATATAATTTATTTTTCTTTTCTTCTTTACTTTCAGGCCCTTTCTACCGTAGGCCCGGTCGCGGTTAGCTCATTTTGCTTTGAGTGAGGAGGAAGACAGGGCTAGGGATCTTGGTCATCCATTATCCCCCGCATGCCTGTCGGGTCCACGCCTGTCCTCCTGGCTACAGAGAAATCTCCGAACGCAAGTGGCCAATATCTGCTGTCTCTCGCAGTTCCCTTGCCATGACCTTCAACCGACAAATTTACATGAGACCTTTCTGTCTCATTCTCTCGGCACAATTTCCATATTATAATTACATTTTATGTCCGATGAGTCATCGGAAGCAAGAAGGCAAATCGCGCATCCCCCGTTCCACCCCTGCTTCACGCACTTCTTAAGAGCAGAATAAGTTTTATTATTATTTTTGCTATTACGGTATGTAAATGGTATGTTTGGTCTGTGTACAATGCGTTTCACGATTACAAATACGTTATCTAATTTTCCGTCAGTGTGCGCGCACAGCTGTTAACGACGCTGTAATAACCACAAGGGGTGCACTTCATCGAGGGGGCAGTCCTTTGGGGAGGCGATTTGAAATCACAAGGACTTCCCCATTAACATATCGTATCTCTTGCGATCCTGTGTTTGCGGCACCTTAAGAAAAACATCTTGGTTCATACGTATCACATAACAAAACGAATACACGGTCGATTTGATTTTATACAGCCCTTTGTGTTAAGCCACTCTTGGATGGGCCTTCCCTCCCAAGCTATTTCGGTCGCGTAGGTTGCTTGATCATACTTCACCGTGCTGGACGTTACAGATTGATGCAAGCACCAGTTCAGATCATTGCTTGCCACCGATCGAAATCACCACGGTGACTTCAATCACCAGCCACCGTGATCTACCCACTGCTGGATGAGTGCTGCTCCAAGCTGTTGCCGTGCTCCCCACGGCCCCCCACCCCCAACACCAACCCCCCATTTAGAATATGAAGAAAAGGCGCACGTACAAATCTAGTTGCATTTTCACTTTTTAATGGCTTTATTTCTGCGCTGTCTTGCGCCGTATATATCCTTCCAGTTGTCATTATACGTTCTTCTTACTGCTCTGCCTCCCAAGAGCATTCCAGACGTGAACGTAATCCCTTGTTTTCCCCTTTTCCCATTGTGTTTGCTTGTTCACCCGTCAATTCACATCTCGTGCCACCGTCCCCAGCCACTCGCGAGTCTCTTGTCGACTGCAGGCATGAGCTGCCCGTGCAACGGTAAATGCCAGACATGTTTTCGTATGTTTATTGTCACTGCTTGTAAATGTCTCGAGGTGTTTGTCTCTGTCCCTGTCAGCGGCGTGTCAGCCGGCGTAAGCTCTTTCCCCGTCAGGTTGTCACTAAAGTTTGAATAATGCGCATACCGCACCGCACGCTGATTTAGCGTCATTGCGCCCGCAGACGTACGCGCAAACCGTAAACAGCACGCGGTGTCCCTGCTATGCATTCTCACAGTGCCTGCCATTATCTTCAGTAGCCCTGATCTATCCACTGCTGGATGAATTCCTCTTGAAGCTGTTGCCTGTAACACAGTCTCACGGTGACGTTAATTCAAGATTTGAAGCTTTCGTGACTGCAAGGATTCATACTCTTAGGTTTTTTCGGTAAAGTCACGTAGGTAAAATAATAATAATAAATGAAAATAAATCAATTAAATCATGACGTCTCGAAGGCAACACGAGCCTCCTCACGGTGACGTGTTCATCATCCTCATCATCAGCCATGATCTATCCACTGCTGGATGAATGCCTCTTGAAGGTGTTGCCACGTTTTCGTTGTACATTCTCACAGTCTCTGCGTCATCATCATCATCAGGAGCAGCACCAGCCACCATCTATCTACTGCTGAATGACAGTCTCCTAAGCACTCGCCATCCCTCACTCGATTGATCTTTGATTTAACATCGATTTGTCCTGACAGTTTGGTTTTCTCATGCGGCACCGTTGTTTTTGTTGGCTTTATTTTGTTTTATTTCGTTTGTTTTGCTTTTGTCATTTTGGTGACCCGTGCGACATTCGTGCAAAACGAGACTCGTTCTGGTCCTCTTAGAAAGGTTCAATAATGTCAACTAGGAACTTGAACCTTCTCACAATGGAACAATCCATCTATACGGTTGCACGTCAGTTGATCTCATTGCTCCCACCCATGTGTGTGTGTGCGTGCACGAGAACAAACACACAACCTTATGCATTGAAATGAAATAATTGCATGTGTGCACATGCGCGCGCACACACTCACAAACACAAAGATCCCCCGCATAGCCTTAACAGACTGTTTGGCAAACGCTGTTAGCGAGCGCCAATGAAGGCCGGCCAGCACACGAGGGGGGTGAGTGGCCAGCACCACGCCCGACCGCCTTTGTCTCCCCAGTGGCGATGTTTACATATCACACCAGGTAATCATCTGAGACTAAGGCGACCTAGGGGAGACCCAGGACCGGTTTAAATAATCGTCACTGGTGTTGGCCGTGAACAGGTATCGAACTCGGGCCATCGGGTTTGTAGCAAAGCACGCAAACCGCTGCACTACTGCTCCCCACAAAGACAAAGATTCCCCATATAGCCTTAACAGACTGTTGGGGCAAGTGCCGTTAGCGAGCACCTATAAAGGCCGGCACGACACACGAGGGGGTGGGTGGCCAACACCACGCCCGGCCGCCTTTGTCTACCTAGTAGCGATGTTTACACATCACACCAGGTACTAATTTAAGGCTGAATCGACCTAGGCGAGGCCCAGGACCGGTTCAGATAATCGTCACTGGTGTTGGCTGTGAGCGGGAATCGAACCCGGGTCGCCAGGTTTGTAGCGCAGCGTGCTAACCGCTGCACTACTGCTCCCCACACACGCACGCACACACACACACGCACATTACAAAGTCCCAAGCCACTGAAGGCAATGCATAACTTGCAACTATGTTAATACATTTGTTTGCTTTAAATGTGCGTGACTCAATTTTCGGAAATATGTCTATTAGGGTCTCTATATATAGCAAATAAGTGAGAAATATTACATTTGTTTAATCTCATTGACAGTTGCTTTTTTCCCCCCATGGCCCAAGAGGCATAGTTCACTGTGACTGACTATAAAGGAGGTTTTTTTTTAAAAGTCGTGATATTTTTAAATAAATAAATAACCAGTATAACCCCCTTTTTTTAAATAAGAAGAAAGTTTGGTTGAGTGAAGTTTAAATATTCAACAGCTTAAAATGAAAACATGTCATCATGCACAAGACAAGCTAACAGGAACTGAAAGGTAAAGAGGATGGGCAAGGGGACTTGAGTGCACAGAATCCGAAGCTGCACCCTACGCCACCGCAACACGCTATCTGTGAAACGCTCAAAGTAGGGGACTTGACATCTTTTGAAACTGATGTCGTTTTTTGTGATCGCCTGACACGTCATTGAGTTAGATTTTCAACTTTTCCTTCCATTACTCTGCGTTTGGGTGAGTTTTTTGGGGAAAAAAAATTCGAATTCCCTGTGCCCCAAATATTCATGGCACATTCAATATTTAAGCTTCTAACAATGGCAATAATAATATGATCACGGTGATCATGGCAATGATGAGATGATGGCGGCGATGATGATGATGATGACAATTTTGACTATCTCTACTACCATTGCCGGGTTGATGACGTTATTTGTGAAAGCTTTATTTTTTTAAATGTATAACCCGCAACGCAGTGACCTGGATCCTGGAATGAACCTTGCAAGGACTGCTACACAACGGACTCACCTGAGACGAAGTCTCCTCTTACCCCCTCAATACACTGACTCTCACTCGGTAAAGGTGCAGCCCCGAGATTCGTGCTACCGCTGGCGGACGGGCCTCCACGAGACGGAGCCAGCACTAGGCAGCCCCCTTCTCGAGGAGGGTACATGGGACCTACTCTCTTTCACGCTGGCCAATGTTGTTGTAAAATATCACAATCTCTTATTTAGACTGGAGGAGGACTCCGAGACAGCTTCGAGGCTCTGTTTCACAGGCGGCCACAGTATGGGCGGATCGGCAAGTCGCAACAGCAAACGGTAAAACAACAAGACTGAGAGTATGAAAAATAAGAATAGGTTTTACCCTTTCTGGCAATACAACTTTATCCCACCACCGCCGCCGCCACCACATGCCGGTACACTAACTGTGGTTATTACTCTCGGGGTGGACACATGGAGGAGGAGGAGGAGGAGGAGGAGGCGGTGGAGGTTGAAAGAATGAATAAACCTGCACCATTGTTTCGACTGTCGCGTCGCGAGATCGAGCCGGTGACCTCTGTCTGGACTTGCGAGTGCCATGCGTTAACCGTCGCACTACGGCCGCCGTATCCCCGCCGCCCCCCCCGCCCCCCGGATTGACTCCCCAAGGCAGGAGGCCCCGCCGCTCGCCGGCTCCCTCCCACTCTGAGCCCACAGGGGAGGGGGGGGGGGCGGTGAGGAGACGAGGGGGTCCGTTAGCCTCGTTAATATGCAATCGCCGAGGCAACCGCTAACGAACTGCCGATGATGAAAGGCTCTCGGTTCACCCTCCCTATATAATTTTTTTTTTTGCACCAGACGCCTCTTTGAGAGTTGGGATGGTTATTTCATTATTTTAGTAATACGGCCCAGTCGCATCAGAACGTCGGAGCACAAATCCCCCGCGGGCACGGCGCACTGACAGCTGCAATCCAATTGTTTTAAGCGGCTGGGTGGAGCACTGAGAGGAAGAAGTGAGGGGAACCACCACCACCCCCCCCACTCACACACAATATAAATATATCCAGGCCGTGACATGCTGCGAGCGTGGTGTAACGGTGAGCGCGCCGGCCTTGCAATCGTGAGGTCGCCCGATTCCATCTCCTGGCGCGGCAGTTCAAAACGACGGTGAAAGTTCGTTAACCAATCCCCCAACTCGCACCCACCGAATCTGTTCACTCAGCGGTTGACGCCTGTGAAAAAAAAGCTTCATAGCTCATCGGATTCCTCCAGTACCCAATAGGATATTCTGATACGTGGGTGCACCAGAGTTGGTGTACCGGCTGGTCGCGTGTGACAGGATTATAGTGGGGCTACTCCCAACGCTTAGGAGACGTCCGGCCGGTGTGGAAGAGTAGGCCAAAACACCCCCTAGAGACGCTCTCTTAGACCTCGCCTACATTTAAAAGAGGCCCTTCCGCTGGCAGTGTTGTGAGCAAGCAATTGCAGGGCTGCACCTTCACCAGTATTATCGCTCCCACTGACTGAACGCACGCTTGCTCTAACCACGTAGAAATGTTCCGATGATCAAAGCGAGACATGCATGCATCTGCTGCCGATTCCATTTCCACCCCTGCTCCCTCCCTACGCCCCCCCTCAATCTCTCATCTGTGGGAAAGATCTGACTAATGTTATCTTTAAGATGCATGTATAATATTTACAGCAGCGCCGGCTTCAACATCATAATTTCCACATTGGCGATGACTCAAATTTTGAGACTGCGAGGTGCCTTTCACGGGTGGTGGTGGGAAAAAAAACCTCCCATTCTAATCCCAGGTCTGCCGAAGCTGTATTTGAAATGCACACCACTTCAGTAGAGCAGAGCCTACATTACTGTCACACAGTGTGACATTAGAGGCAATCAGCGTGTTGAAGGCCCATCCTCCCACTGAAAGTATAATATCCTACCTGGCAGACAAAAAAATTGAGTGCAACTTTATACGCATATATATACGTGTACAACTGCACTGCTATATGGGTCAATGGGAAACGAGAAAAATAAAACAATAGCTTCTGGGCGAGGAAGCAAAACATCACAATTTGTCCCTTCCTCGTTTGTTCGCGTGGAGGAAATTGTATTTTCGGATGATTGTGTTTATTTTATTGACGTTTAGAAAGAAAAAAAAATCACTGAATGTGCACAAAAAATGTGAATCTCGCACACGCCACGGACAAAGAAACCACCACCTTCATTAACAAATGCTGCCCTAGCAGGCTGAAATTAAAAAAAACGTGTCCAGCTCACGCGTCATGCACGGTCCTTCATTACATCCACGGCTATTATAAGCTGTATACACTGTGCATGGGTGTGTGTACGTATGGCGTACCCGTATGTACGCATGTGTGCGCGCGTGCCTGTGTCTATGTCTCAGTCCGTGTCGGTGTGCGGTTATGTTATGTGTGCACGCGTAGGTACGTGCAGTCACCCTCCAACAACAACAACAACGGGGGGGCAGAGGAGTAACGCACACAACAACGAGCGGAGCACCGGGCGGCTATATTGCAGCGAGCTGACGCAGTGGGGTGCACAGGTGGTGCATCTGCCAGTCATCTCAGTCAGTCAAACCATGGCACCTCAGTCAGTCCCATGACTTATTGCTAGCCAGCCATCAACACTGCACGTAGCCTCAGAGTGCACCTAACCTGGCACGGGCTCGGCAGTGAGGTCACTGCCACTTAGTAGCAAACCACAGCTGTTATTATTGTTGTGTTTAAATGCCCGTAAAAGCGTTACCTTTAAAACACAGGGTAAACAGTGTGCAGGTTCCCTCCAATAAATGTGTCAACAATGCAGGGAACACCTGAGTAATTGGGTCGCATTGATCCCTGGTTTCTTTCCCTTTTGAAAAAAAAAAGTGCTGCAAATGAAAAATGGCATATTGTTTATATTACAAGAAGGCATTTAGTGGAACATCAATGTGAATTTATACAAGTGCCGGGCAGTACATATGAAACGCATCCTGTTTTCACGGAACATTTAATCGCCTAATTACCGAGTCTTATGTTTTTCCCTGTCCCAAGCCGCATTTCAAGTGATCAATCACACCCACAGGTGGTGCATCTGTCCAGTCATCTCAGTCGGTCAACTCATCACACCTAAATCTGTCCCGTGATCTCCTGCAAGCGAGCCTTTCACACTTACACGTAGCCTCAAATTGCACCTAGTTGAGCACAAGTGACGTGGTGATGTCACCCTCCCCCCTCCCGAGTAGACAGTGGCGGCTGTTGTTGTACGACTGTTGTTGTTGACTGCTGCGTGTGTATTTCCACGCGTTTGTCTTTGTGTGTTATCTTTGTTTTTGTCTTTGTGCATACCTATGTGAATGCATGTTCGGATATGTGAGTGTGCGCGTTTGAGTATGTGTCTATGTCTGCATGCGTGCGGGCATGTGTATGTGCGTGCGCACTCGTCCGTGTGTGTGTGTATATGTCTTTGCATATCCGCATGTGTGTGCATGTCTATGCGTGTGTGCCGTGCCGACCTTCATAGGTACTCGCTAACAGCACATGCACCAACAGTCTTTTAAGGTTATACAGGGGATCTGTGTCTTTGTCTGTGTTTGTGTATGTCCACGCGCGTACCTTCATTTGCCAGCGCTTGCGTGCGTCTACATGTGCGTGCGAATATGTGTAGGTGTGTGTATGCGCACGTATCGGTGCGTACGTGCGTGCATTTATTTGCCGATTCAGGGGCTGCTGGGGCAAGCGCCCCACCGGGCAACTCACTCACGTACCTTCCATGTCGCAGCGTTGCGGCGGAAATACATGAACATCCGCGTGAACCAGTTGTAGATCTCGTTAAGCGTCAGCTGCCTGTCGGGAGACTCCAGGATGGCCTTCGCACAAACGGCAAATGAGGCAGACGCGTTTGGTCAGGGGCGCTTTAGACGTCGCCGGACCACCCGGGCAAAAAAAAAAGAACACAGCCCGGCGATTATTCGCGAACCGTTTCAGTGCCGTGCCCACGGGGAGGGCCCTCACCTGCCGTATTAAGGCGGCGTAAGTGAACGGCGGCCTCACTTCGGCGTTCATGTAGAACTCGTAATTCTGAGCGAGGTCTGCCAGAGAGTGAGAGAGGAAGGGGGGGGGGGCAGACGAGGCAAAGTGTAATGCAATCACTGTAAGTGTCCGACGCGAGATTGTTCTTTAGCTGCGTTTCCATTAACGACGCACGCGGTGCCGCGTTTGGTGGCGATGTAGCGTACGTGTCAAATGCGGCACACGCACAGAGGGACACGCGGATGTCTGTCTGTGTGTGTGTCTTTGGAGCCACTGGGGAGACAAAGGCGGTCGGGCGTGGTGCTGGCCACCCACCCCCTCGTGTGCCGTGCCGGCCTTCATAGGTGCTACTCGCTAACAGCACTTGCTCCAAAAGTCTGTTAAGGCTACACGGGTGATCTTTGACTTTGTGTGAAGGAGAGCACTCTTTCTCTGCTGCTGCTCCCATTGGTTAAGATTGCTACGCCCCGGCCGTCCGTGCTACCAACTTCCTGCCCCTGTTCAAGTTCAAAAAGCTCAATATCTACCTCTTCTCCTCTGCTTATCACTGACTTTCTTCCAATTTATTGTTTTATTTTTATTATTTTATTAGTTCCCTTCTCCGTAACTTTACCGAAAGAACCAAGAATATGAATCCCTGCAGTTACGAAAGCTTTAAATCGAAATTTCTCCCATTATTTATCAAATTATTCTGATTGTATCTCAATTAAAAACCGTGCAAACACCCCACACTCCTGTAATTGTGGTGCCCTTGTCCCTTGTCCCTGCCCTTTGAGTGGTGTCTTGAGATACAGTCACAATTAGATGCTATATAATAGCCAAGTATCATTATACTGTAAGGGTGGTCAAAATATTTAAAGAATAAGGTATTGATAAATAGTGTCACATATAAAACATCATCCATTAAGTATCTATATCTAGGTCTTGGTATAAGATTATCTTTACATGCTAATCATCAATGTACGTATGTATGTTCAACTTCTTTTCACACTGTACGTAGTCAACCGTGCTAATCGGTTGGACAAGACACTAAACACGAGAGGGAATTCTCAAGGAATGAGTTTTTAATTTAGAAATGAGTTTCCAATCTACGTTAAGCATGCATCCACGCATGCTTAACGTAGTCGTGTTACTATTTTGTTGTTTTAAAATGTGTTTACCTGCTGCTCACGTATATGTAAGCATCACAGAGGCACCTCCGATTAGCATGGTTGGCTACGTATGGTGTGAAATAAGTTCAACATACATACATATATACCATAATTTATCTTTTAGACAAGGGGAAGCAGTGGCACAGTGGTTAGCACACTACACTATGGATCTGGCCTACTCGAGTATGATTCACAACCATGACTAGAATCAGTGGCGAGGGATGCTATGAACAAGTCCCGGGTATGTCTTTCACCAATCAACACCGACCAGTGTGGTGAAGTATGGCAACAACAAAAAAGATGACACTATGTGGGGAGGCCTTCACCCAGAAGTCGATTGACAAATGGATGAAACATCTTCTCGTTATTATTATTATTGTATTTAGAATAATACGTTTGTCACTCATAGACACAAACACAACGTGGGTATGTATATATATATCATCTAAATGTGAGACTGCATGTTGACGGTGATGTATAAAGGAAGATGATTCCCCCTGGAGTGGAGCAGCTTCTGGTCACAGAAACCATTAAATGAAAATCCGTCGATTTTCCGCGTTTTCCAACTTTGGCCGATGATTCCCACACATGAGAGCCTCCTCTTGAAAACAACATCTCCGGGCACTTCACTAATAATATAATCTGTCAAGCTCACTTAGCGCAATCGGGGTTTACTAGCTGGATGATGACGTTGCTGAATCTCATCGTGGTGTGGCCAAGGCGAGATTTGAATCCGTGTCGGTGTGCACGGATTCGTAAACCACTCCAGTCATCTGGCCCACTCGCATGTTCATGTTTTATTTCAGGCAAATGGCCCGGGATGTAGCTAAGCTGATAAGAGAAACATATTCATAAACGTGGGAGATCACAATTTTAAAATCCCGGCCAATTCTATAAACTAAACAATTTTATGTTACCAGGTAAGGCCCACTGAGCGATACAGCTCTTTTTCAGAAGTGACCTGGCCACAACTGATAGCTCAACGAAGTGGCTTATCATCTGGAAATATATAGCAGCCAAATACTCTAAACGCATGTTTCTAAATGTGGAGGGATAAACCGGAGGACCTGGAGAAAAATCCACGCGACCATGGGGAGAGAGACACGCAGACTCCAAATATACAGCAGGCGTCAGGGTTGGGATTGAACCCACGATCTCCTGCACACCAGGTGAGGTAGTTAATAGCTCGCCACCGCGACACCCTAACTCTAACTCAATCCCTAATCCCTCCAGGCATTGTAAATTAAGAACCACCTGGAAAGGCTGCACCAATTTCCTAGAAACTCAAAAGTGGTCTCCCTGTGCAGAAAAAAACCAATGAGCTCCAGATGAAAGTGGAATTTTCTCCACTAGCTCACGAGCGCCCACAGAGAACACCTTCAATGATACCTTGCACCTTACAGGAGCCAAAATGCACTGCCTTAAGTGGCCTTTGCAGGGAAGATGTTAAACCGTTAATCTTTGACTTAAGACACGACAACCGACAGCACAACCGGAAACTAAAATTGTGGAAAGAGACAAAAAAACGCAACTAAAAACTGGTAATCGAGGTGCAATCATTGGTTTCCTCTGCACAGCAATTTGAAAACTTTGCAGAAGAAGTTCTCTCAACCGCATCGTTGGGGGTCACATCAAGGGTCCAACGCTCACACGAGCGACCTCTACAACTCACGACGGGCAGCAGCAGCAGCAGCAGCACAGCTGCGGCGGTGGCGGCAGCGACGACGAGGACGACTACGACGTACCGGCGCTGACCGGGATGCTGTACTTGTCGGAGTGGCGTCGCCGGATGGGGCCCATGCCGGCGTGCATGCTCGAGTGGTGGTGGTGGTGGTGTTGGTGGTGGTGGTGCGGCGGCGGAGGCAGCGGCCCCGGCGTGCGGCTCAGCATCGGCGGTAGCGGCGGAGGAGGGAGGGGCGGCGGCGGGCCCGGGTTGGGGTGGGTGGCCACGCCGTGCATGACGCCCTGGGGCAGCGCGGCCAGCGGCGGCAGCGACGGCAGCGGCGGGAGCCCGCTGGGGGTGAGGGCGGTGGGCGCCGGCGTGGGCGTCGTCGGGGTGAGGGGCACGCTGTGGGAGCTCGTGGAGCCCGAGCAGCCCGAGGACGCTTCGCAGGGGTTGGCGCAGCTCGCCACGCTCTTGGACAAAGTGATGGCCGACACCAGGTTCAGCTGCACGGGGCGGGCACGGAGGCAAAGGAGAGTGAGTGTGTGTGTGAGTGAGTGGTTGTGTGAATGAAGGAGTGTGTGATTGTATTAGTGAGTGAGCGGGCAAGTGGGTGGATTAGTCAGGTAGTCAGCGGGCGGGCGGGTGGGCGGTTTGGGCGGGCAGGCGGGCGGGCGGGCAGGCGGGCAGGAGGGCGTGTGAGCGAGTCACGGGGCCGGGGAGCATGAGAGGTTGAGTGCAGGTGGCTGCACGCGTAGCTGCAGTGAGAAGTGTTATTATTAAGGGAATAGCTGGTCGGGTGGGTGGTTGGGTGGGTGGATCGGCCACTTGATCGGAGAAGGGGTGAGCAAGTGCGCGAGTGCATGAGTGAGCCGGTGGGCGTGTGCATGGTGAGTGGATGTGTGAGAGAGCGAGCAGGCGAGTGGGGACCACATTGAGAGAGGAAAAAGAAAACCTCCAGCGAGACAATTCATTGGAGAACACAAGAACACAAAGAAATAATAAAACTAAAGAGGCAGTGAATTTGTAGGGGGTCATATTAAAAACATTAATACTAAACAGATACAGAACAAGTAATTTAAAAGTGAAAATGGTGGTGGAAATACAATAAAACTGAAAAATAACAAAGCAGCGCATTAATAAACCGCATTGCATGTAAGCAAGACGAAACTGATAACACTTCGGATAAAAAAAAAGGTATTATTAATGGGAACATTTTCTAAATCATTAATTTTTGATGGCACGGCAGAATGCGGCAGTGAACTGGCAATATTTACAGCTTCGCGTCGTTAGCAGACGGGATTTTTGCTTGTTTGGGATTTGCAGGATGCACGGTTAACTGCGGCTGCGGCCTTCAATTTCCATCTGCGAGCCTCCAATCAGCCGGAAAACAACACATCGACCCCGCCACCTCGGCCGATTAGTGCTGTCGGGTTTGGAGGGGGTGGTATGGAGGAGAGGGGGGAGAGGCCCTCCCTCCATAAATACAGCCCCCGCTATCGGAAAACAGGCCTAAATTGGAAAATTAGCCGGAGGGAACGTGAGTTTCCAATTAGAATAGGCGAGCGATGTGAAGACAAAAAAAAACGCAAGGGAGGGAGAGAGACCGGGGCAGGGGGGGGGGGGGGGTTGGATGATGAGAAAAATTGCAAACGTCAAATTAATGGCAACGGGACAGGTTAAGAGAGCAGCAGAGATGTCATGTTCATGGGTGGGCGTGTTTGCAGACTGATTATTCCCAATTGGATAGCAAGGCGATAGAGAAGGGGCGGCGGTGGTGGTGGTAGGGGGGGCAGGGCAGGTGAGGGGGGGGGCTGACAAAAGTAAAAGCTTTTTCAGAGTGGGCCATAAAAAAAAACACTGTCACTGTAAGCCGATGTCATCCCCCTTCCCTCTAGCAATGAACTTCATCACCGGCCGCATCAAACGCAGGTTGTGCGCGCTCATCCTGGGGCGGACGAAGGACACGCGGTAACTAAACACGTGCGTCGGCATCAATGCCGCCTAATGGGCGGAGGCGGCAAGCCACTTGGGGCTTTATTTGCTCCGTGCCGGACTCGGTTGAGATGCTTTAAAATTCGAGGGTCGGGGGATGGGACGGGGACCCGGCGGCCATCCATCATTATTTCCGAGAGGGCCGCGTGGGCCGGCGCGCCGGGATAACTCACGGGCTGGGGGGTCGGCTTGGGCTCCGAGGGCCTCATGTGGAGGTGCGACATCATGGCCTGCAGGCGGTCCCGCTCCTTCGACAGCTGAGCAACATCGCGGGGGGGGGGGGGAAAGCGCTCGGCGTGGGCAGAAGGCGAAGGGTCACGCGGAAAACAAAACGGATCGCGGCGTGCGCTCAAAAGAAAGGGAAAAAGATCAAAAAAAGCGAGACGCCAAAAATAAAACGGAGCAAACATCTCCCGCCGCACAAACACGCGCGTCGCTCTGCCTAACGATTTACCGACGTAATGGGGCACCCCCGGGAATTTTCCGCCTTAACCTTTTTTTATTTTGGTAACAAGCTGTAAATGATATGCGGCAAAAAATAAAAAAAACAGGAAAATAATAAAGAACCGCGCGAACTCCTTCCACCCCCCCCCCCCCCCGATATCCCACCGGTTGAACGTAATGGTAATGTGATGTGCGTGCCCGTCGGAGAGAGAGCGGGCTGCCCTAACAAGGGCGGCGGCATTGCGGCGTTAAGTAGGCCCTCGGAGCGCGGCCCGAGCACCTCCCCACAGGAGGCTGTCACGGCGGTACGGGGGGGCGGGGGGGGGGGCCGCTCCTCACCAAGTGTGGTGGTGGGATGAGGCAACAGGAGTTCCCTCTCCGCGCCCCGCTCCCCTTCCCGGCGAACGGCCCTCGCGCGAGAAGCGTCATTACTCGCGCGCCGGGGTCGGCTGGCCCGGCCAAATTCGGGCGGCGCGGCACCATTCGTCAAGCTCAGCGTTGTTATTTATTTCTTTGCTCCCTTCCTTACCGCCGCCACCACCGCCCCCACCGCCACCACCACCGGCGATCGCTTTCCGCACGATTTTGCCTTTCATTTCGGCGTAACGACGGAAAACTTGTCAGGGGCGACCGGCGGCGGCGGCGTGGACGGCGGACTGCCGTGGAGAGGGCCTGCTAAGGCTTGACCCGCTCTCTCTCTCTCTCTCCCTGCATCTCGTGAGACGATGCCACCGCGACTTCCGTTCTCGCACGCGTTGTCAAACCGGGATATTGTTGGCATAGGGTGCACTTTTGTGACGAAAAGACGCCGGGTCTCCCACAACCCTCCACGGACCCCCCCCTCGGTTTTCTTCAAACGCCAACCAAACGGAATTTTGTTGAGGACCAACAACGACCACCCAGTTGAGTTTGGTGATTTGCTTATTGCTCCAAATTTTTGGGGAAAACTTATTTTTTGTTTTTTGTTTTAAAGAGAAACCGGTGAAAGGCTTGTTACCGTAGGATAGATTAGCAACAGTTAATGTAATTTGTATCGATTTCCCTGTAGACACCAATTATTTAATTGTTATTATGATTGCTCCTCCTATCACCAATCAGTTGTAGAAAGTTGAGAGTTCAATATAATCTGACTACCTACTTGGTGGGGAAATGATCGTATGTAGCGAAACGCCCTTCCCATAGGAATGTGGAATTGTCACCACTGATTCCAGGCCACAAATAAAATCAATACCAGTATGTGTGGTTAATGCAGACATGATTCCTTGCAAAATGTTTCTGTTTGGTGTTTAAAGATCTTAACACAACTGTTTTATTACCAAAAAGGGTAAAACCTATTCTTCTACTTTGATACTGGCAAGAAAGGTCACATGTTTTAAAATCAGTACCACTCCATGCACATTTGACTTTTGACTCTGTGGGCAAAGTTTACAATGTGCCATCAGCGGCGTTAATTAGTGATGATACATTTAAAATATATATTAGTCAATGAGAGGACAAAAGTCATCAATTGTGAAAAGAGGACCATGACCACTACCCACCACAGACCAAATCACGACTACGATGGGACTAAATGAACTAATTCTGACTCAAGACGCGCACCGAGATAATATAGTAACGTCATCGTGGGACTGCATTGCATTGAGGAAGACAAAACAATGGTAAAAAGGATTGACCGACATCACCGATTGGCTGTCTCGATAATATTGGTGGGGGAGGGTGAGCACGAGGGGGATATTGCAAGCCCCTCAGAACCAACATTGAATAGCTAAGAGTCGACTGAGTGTTTGACTGCTTTCATCGACTCAATATCAAGTCATCAGGGGCAACGCTGTTGATGGCATCACACCTCGCCACTGCTTTCTATCCTCCGGCACCCGCCATATCTGATGCCGGCTGCACGGCAGACAAACAGCGGGGACTTCGGAGCTCCGTCCCTAAAAGTTGACTATCTGAGAAAATGACAGAAATGATAATCCGCAGGCCCGATGACTTGAATAAACACCCACGAATCGTCGTCGTCGTCGTCGACACGCCTCGAAGGCGGCGACACCAATAAAACGGAGGGCGACGAAAATCGCCGCCGACGGCCCAGAAAGGCTGCACGTCCGTTTTCGTTGCACCAACCTGCAGCTCAAGCTGTTGCACCACCTGCATCTGCACCCGGCACTGCGCGGTGCTGCGATCATCCAGCCCGTGCTCGGCGTTCATGTGTCTGTGAACAGGCAGCGGAAGAAACAAATGATCATTGCCGACGCTGTGGGGAGCGCTAATGGGAGCGCGGGGGATATACACAAAAAAAAACACAACAAATTCTCATCCAACTTGCGTTAATTTTACATCTGGAAAGAGCGAGGCTGAGAGAGCGGGCGAGAGGGAGAGAGAGGGTCTAAGAGAGCGAGCGCACGAGAGAGAGAATACTAATGTTTTAATTTTCAAGCTGTGTTCAGTGGATCAGTGTTTTGAAAGGAGTTTTGACCATTTTAATTAAAGCTGTGAAAATCTTTGATGAGATGTTACATGTGCTTTGTGTACTCTTAACTCCTTCTCTGATGCCTTTTTTGTATTATTTTTGCACTTGCTCAAATTTTAATCACTACCGCTAACCCATCGCTGCATTATTATCGTTATTATTATTAAAACGCGTATATTCTGAATTCTACTCATTACTGTTATCTGCACTGAGGTGGAACGCAACAATGTGCCAAGCCCACAACCTCAAATAGGGGTTCGTTTTCAGACGCGCAGAGAACCAGAACGTCTGATAACATGTATATCCTTGTTCGACGCGGCGAATATGTTGTTTGCTCGAAAGGAGCTCATCCGAGACTGCTGGAAGATATACGCGGCGCAAAAAATTGCCTCTTGCACCGCTCGAATCAGCCACTACCACCACGCTGGATTCAACAAGTTCGAACAAGCGTTGAATTGAGGCTCATTTGCACATTTACCCACAACTCCCCCCCCCACCGACCCCCTTCCCTCAAAGACGCCGCTATAAAAGGATTACAAGGTGCAAGTGCTACCTCTCCACTGCTAAGGCTTTCAAATAGCCTTTTGCCACAGAGTCCGCCGTCAGCTGAAACCAAATTAGAATGATCTCCCACCATAAGAGAGGAAAAAAAATAATAGAGGCAGCGCGGTGAAGGACCGTGCGAGATCGCCCGAGAGAGAGAGGAGGTTTTTTTTCCAGCCCTCGCAGGTGCGTATTTGTACGATAATGAAATAATTCGGAAGGTGGGCTTTGCTTAATGTCAGCTCGACGCCAAGATCCATGCCTCCCGCCTCACAAACAGCTTCGCGCAAACAGCGCTTTCCGATCGATAGCAACACCTTGTTCCTTGCCACAATTTTCCACTTGTCGATGCCTTTTTTAATTCATTAAAACCAGCTCCAAATAAACACACTGCGAAACGACGCTGTTAGGGACCCAAAAAAATGAAATCCATAAAAACATTTTGGCACAAAATGCTCCATAACGCATTCCGCATTTATAGTGTATACGCCAACACCAGAAAATCTGTGGGTTTTTTTTTTTTAAGTGACCTTGCATCAAATATTCTGGAGAAAAAAAACATGTTCTCATTTCTTTCTTTCATCTCAGCCTAATTTTTGTGACAAAATGGCTGAGGCCACTACAAAGAGAAATTCTCACCGGGGGCTAGGGGGTAACGACAACGTATGCGCCCCATGTTTTCAACCATTTGCTACCTGCAGCAAGTTCAGACAGCTGCTCGCCATCCGTGAATTATGATCGCAATTACACGCGATTATTTCATACTGGGACGGCGATAACTCTTCCCCGTTTTATATTTCAACGGGCCTCGCGCGCGCGCCTCAGCGCGCGAGCGGTGGCTTGTGGGGCGGGAGCAGTGTGTATATCTTCTGATTTATGCTTGCGCGAGGGGTGATAAAATGGCGCAAAAGCCTACCCTTTTGCCGAACACTGGCTGATTTTTATCTCCCTTCACCCGAATTACTTCTCGATAATGCAAATGCGACCGCGCTCCTCATTAATCATTTAATCAGACTCGCGGTGGAACGAGGTTTCAAATATCCCTTTCATTTCAGGCACGGCTTCATTACGAGCCTGCTAATGCATTTAATATATTAAAAAGTCGTAAATTACGAGCGAGGGGGGTCCGGGCTGACCAGGAAGGGCTTTGTCAAGACGCCGCGCGGAAATACTATTACCCGCATTGTTTCCCTCGGAAGGCCGGGCGGCGAGCGAAAACATTCGCGGGTGTATTCACTGACTCCCCCACCCCCCCCCGCTATCGGTGCCCGAACACTTTTCCCGCCGTCACACCTCGACAATAATGCGCCTATTTACTGCGGCGGCTTATTGTCGTCGGGCTTGCTGTCGGGACCCCCTTCTGAGGCAGCAGCAGCAGCAGCAGCAAAAACGGTCGAGAAAAATTAAAAGCAGCAAAGTTTAATTTATGGGCCAAAATAACGGCGAAATTGAAATGCTGCTTATTCATTTTGATTCAGCCTCCACACACACATTTGGCGTGCCCCCCCCCCACACCATGACTACTACCCCATTAAAAGTGATGGCTTTAAACGTGTTGACAAACAAATTGATGTCCTGCCACAGGCATGATAATAGGAGTTTAATCAAAATCTAATTACGCTCACTGTCGTTTCACCTTTATGAGCTTATGCTCGTGATTTCATTACGCGGTACAATCTACCTGTGCAAAACAAAGCCCCCCCCCCCAATGAATGAGCAAGTTAATTGATAGTGTGTTCCGCACGCGCCGCGCGGGGGCCCCGAGGAGGGTAGTGACGGCTGAGCGATCTCACGAGCGCGTGCGCGCGATGGTAGCAACGCTGGTGTTCTTCACTCACTCACTCCCTCGCGCACGCAGGCAGGCAAGCCTCGCGCGCACACATGCAACGCAGGACCTTCCCGCGGAATCCACGCTTCTTTGGCTCTACATAAATCATGCAAAATGCCAGCAGCGGACAAACATCGGGCCCGCGAGACATCACACTTTATAAGCCGGCCTGTTTTATGAGCGCCGGTTTATTGCGACGGCGCAACACATCACAACCGTCAGGCGTTTTGTTAGCCGCCTTCCGCGGACGGCTAAGTGACAATCGCACCGGGCGAGGGCGGTTTTTCCTCCTCGCGACTCAATTCTTTATGTTCGGTTTATCAGTAAGCAGTGTCACGGATATTGATCCTAAGCCACTTTGTCATGCCCTAAACATGGTCTTTGTCTCACAGCTTGCATCTATCCTGCAGAAATCAATCTGCTACGGACAAGTCGGTTTGCCATCGCTCCTTTAAGAGATCAGAGGACGCAAAACGCTCTGGACCGCAGCGCGGGTCATTACTTATTAGTGCTTGTTTCCAAACGGCTCATAAAGAGGCACGCGTTTATTGGTATCGTTCCCAACAGCTGCCACGTGATCGTAGAATATTTGAATGTTCCGAAATGTGGCCGGGCCCTCGATCGCTGTTACAAAGGTTAGCATTGTCTCGGGCTTAAATAGATCATCCACAAATCAGATATCAACCACGAGAGTTTTTTTTTTTGGGTTAGATCACGTAAACATAAATGTGTCGTTAAACCCGCCACCACCCGACACAGCCGATTAGTAAGGTTTGTTACGTAAACAAAACGTGCCAATTCGTGACGAGCTTAGCACACCGGTGTGTTGGAGAGTAAACCTAATTGTAAATATTGTAGGTGTGCTGAACTAGTCACGAATTGGCACCTTTTGTTTACGTAATTGGCTGTGTGTCGGGTGGTTGGCGGGTTTAACGACAGATTCATATTTACACGATCTAACCCCAAAAAAAACCTCTTATGCGTAATATTGGTCGCGAAAGCCTATGTATTAAACAGGTAACAACCAGCGGGCTGACACTTGGTAACCCCACACAAAGCGGAAAAATGACAAGTTTACTTCCTCTGCGCTCGCATCTTCACATTGCACTGCTCTCAACTCCCAATCCCCACCACTTTGCAGCCTCAAAAAATGTACCGCAGAGCCCTGTGCTATTTCATACATATATATGTATATTGGTCATTCCGGTTCTGTAGATCTCATTCTACTCATGAAGTCAAATTTTTTGTTTTACTTTTGGCCACACTTTAACAAAAAGGTGTAAAATATGTTATCCTTAATCTTTAAAGCGGTTCTTGAAGCATCCGTTAAAGGCACGAAACATAAACCACCGCTGTTCAAATGACAGTGTGCAGAGCCAGCGCTGTGCCAAGTTTCGTCAGCAGTGTTATGCCTCCAATTGTTGGGACTTGTGTTGATTTTGATTGGTGGGCACAAGAAGAACATGGAACTGTGATCTGGGGAAGGGGAGGCTCGCGGTTGCTGCTGCAGGCTGCACGAATGGTAAGAAAAAAGAAAACCTACTTCACAAAAAACAACATCGCAACACACCGCAAGTGACGCCACCACATCAGGGCACTGGCAGTGTACTCAACGAGGAAGTAATTAAAAATCCATTTTGACTGATGGAAGATAAATATATAATCCACACCAGGCCTCTCAATAGTGCCCGAAATCTTCGCCGAAAATTGAAGGGCTCTGAAAACCACGTGGGAAATACACAATCGATCGGTTAACAGGACCGGGCCCCCAACAGAAACGCAGTTTGAAACCGTAACCCGTTGTGTCGTTCCACACACGGTTACGAGGTCGGCCGTCTGCGTGGATCGTGAAAACATTTTACGAATATCTCCAAATGGGCTGTGGGCGCGGGGAGGGGGGGGGTTAAGTGGAGTGACTGCTCGATCGCAATATCGCAATTGAATCGCAAACCACAGGACGCACGCATCACGGGTACTCGAGTGGTCGCGAAATTAGGACCGCAAAACCATCCTCCATTTGTTTTTATTGAGATAATCGTGGGATTTGTAATTGTTACGTTCAATTTGGTACAAGATAAGCTAATATTGCTGTTTTGGTCATGGATGGAGGTTATCACCGAATTCGCTCGTGTTGACCATGTAAATAAATACACTGGCAGCACTTACAAGCTTTGCCACCAGTTGTTCATGTCTGTTCTTGGTGGTAACCAGTTTCTTCTCTTGTCCAAGAATTGTAAAATAAACTTGAAATTATTTGCACCTCCATTCATCCCAGCAATTTCATGAATTATCAAGATTTGGGAACATAGTTCATTCCCGAGAAACTATCCGTTTTTTTTCTGTCTTATCTCTTTGTTAAGTATCGTTTTCATTGCGTCCCGTTTTTTCATTTTATTTCGTACAGTTTTTTTTGCTCCACGAGCCTAAAGGTACCATGAGCAATAAGATTCCCGGACAATTTCCATGAATTGCAATCCATTCTCTGTCTCAAACAAAGATCCCCCGTGTAGCCTTTAACAAACAGTTGGGGCAAGTGCTGTTAGCGAGCACCTATTAAGACCAATCGCTACACTAGCAAACAGACACACAATTTGACGCATGTACATGAGCGTAGCAAACCAATTTTTATGAATCGGCACGTGGGCGTGCCCGCGACAAACCTAACGTGAACGACCGCCGTGCACTCAAAACCGATTGGCACGGTTGACTTTGTGCGGTGCGCGAAAGAAGTTCAACATACATACGCACGCACGCACGCACGTACGTACGAAGCGGCACTCACTTGAGGAACTGGCCGTAGTCTTCACAGAGAGCCTCGCAGCCCGGCCACTTGCACACGCCGTGACCGAACAGTGGGTGGGTGCCATTGACCGCCTCTTCCTGCGAGCAGCTGGAGGACACAAAACACCGAGGGTGGTGAGGTCAGCGGGGTTAGGGTGTGCGTTGAGAGTTTTACATGTGTGGGTTAGAAACCACGCATCCACGCGACGCGGATGATAACGTATCGCTGGCGACATGGTGACCCCCCCCTCCCGCCCCCCTAGGTCTCACCGCCGTGGAGGAGCGACCCGATCCACGCCTCGGACTACGTTGTTTAACGTTTCAAATTATTCCACTCGCCGACTTCGAAATGACCTCGGTGGCACCACGAGTTACGCGGCGCCGAGTCATTACGATCGCCCGCGAGGCACTGCTTCACACGGACTTTCAGTGTTTCACAGTCGCACGCGTGCTCGCCTGCGCATTCTCTAACACGTGCATTTAACACATCGCCATCGACATCGTCATCATCAACCGTGATCTATCCACCGCTCGATGAAAGCCACCCCACGTCATTTTGCTGTTTCTTTGTTTCTAGTTTCATGAGTCATTGTTACGTTGAGTGCCTACTTTGTTTTGTACGGCACTTTCGGATCCTCGATGAAAGGTACTCTATAAATAAAACATTAATATTAATACTCTTTGGTTCTTTCGGTAAAGTCACGTAGGTAGAAAAATAATAGATCACGACGTTTCGATCGTAACACAAGCAATCGTCATCAGGTGGGACAACCACAGCAACAAGAAACTGAAGTAGGCGAGAGATTAATTCATTGATATTATCCCTCACGGTTTTGCAACGCCACATCGGATCAGCTCCTGCACATGCGCTGATGTCCGCGGGGCATGTCCCCCCCTTCGGCTGCCATTCAATCGCCAGTCTCAATCATCGGCCATCGTCCCGTCGAGCGACATGCGCGAGCCAAACCCACTCGTACTTTTCCGAGCAATCAATATGCGTTTGCTTGGAATTTCGCTGATTAATAATAGAGAGCATTTGAGGGCTGGAATATACGAGGTGGTAGAGTGGAGGAGGGAATTCAAGCCGGATTGTAAGACCCCTTTTTGAACAGATGAGTTTTTAATTGAGATTTGAAGGTGGAGATTGACTCCGAGGATCTGATCTCAGTGGACAGTGTGTTTCATTGATATAAAGAGGAACACAGATCAGAGAATAAACACAATTTAGAGACATCATATTGACTGGTAAGAAAAGCGCTTATTACACGTAAACATGTTTTTCTCTTCCATGCTACCAGTGCAATCCATATGCAGATAAAGATTCCCATTCCGTGTTGTGGAACGTTGGGTCAAGCTGTGTGCGAGTACGGCGTACGAAGCAAACGGGTGGGCCACCATGAGGCCCACATATCCACGTCATGCTAACACATCACACTACGTTTCCCTTATCTTCGACTGAGTCAACCCACTCGAGGTTCGTGTCAGAGTTGAGATACCGATAGCCACCATTATGCATTGCCAGAAATTGAACTCTGGTCACCAGATATATATAGTGCAGTGCACTAACAACTACGCCACCAGTCTCCCCCCCCCACTTCCACCCCCAAAGACAAAGTTCCCCCGTATAGCCTACACAGGTTGTTGGGACAAGTGTTGTTAGAGAGCACCTATTAAGAATGGCACGGCCCACCAGAGGGTTGTACGGCCAGAAACCACGTCGGGCCACCTTCGATCTCCTCAGTTCTGATGTTTCGGGCGCCGAGTACCAGGTACTCATTTAAGGCCGAGTCTAACTAAGGGGAGGCCCAGCATCAGGTCGGACAATCACCGCTGATGCTAGCCACGGCATGGAATCGAACTCAGGTCGACGGGTCCATTGCGCAGTGCATTAACCAATTCGCCACGGCTCCACCCGCCGTCGAGATGCACATGTGCACGCTCGACACACTACTCAATGGAATTCTTCCTATTATCCACATGTAATCTATCAGCAATAATTTCCACATATTTATAAACATGCGTTGCTTGTCTTAATAGGGTGCATTATTTTTCCTATTCGTGTCATGTGAACATTGTCGCAATCTATATGCAAATACACATTGTTTAATACCCATCCTAATGAGATGCTATAGTATCGCGTGTTTTCCTATTTTCGCTGGCTTTTATTTACGCCATAATCAGCAATTAATACAAGTTAGTGATGCATTTATTGTACTACATAAACCAATTATTATTTTCATAATCACGTACTCGCAAAACAATCTATTGCAGCTGAATTCATGCGGTGATCGTAATCGAATTCCGCTGTGTTATTTAGGAACGAGCCGAATGAAACAGCGGTTTGGAATTTGCACGAAGAGTTTAGAATTCTGCAGAAGCACGGCCTTGCCAAGTGATGACATGCGGCCTGATTATGAATTGCAAAAAAAAAACACATTTAACTGGAATGTGCTCTCAACAGGCATATCCTGCGTGGAATTTGAGATAATCGTATAAAGTTATGTGATTAGCACACGACAATGAGGCTTCTAAATAAGCCTAACATCAGGTGTGTCCCTGATTTAAAAGCAGTCTGTGTCATTCTCAAAATTAATAGACCGCCTTCTCGTGTAATTTATCGTGCGTTCGCGTCACTGCTGGATGAAGCCCTGCTTCGTGCCGAAATCATTACCTCCGGTCCCCGCGCCGCTGTGATCCATCCCTGCGCCTAACGTATTTGTAGACTGTATATATTTTTTTTTTTGAAAGCGGAATCTCCAAGAGAAATTGGCGAAATTAACAGCTGGTGCCACGTTCCAAATTAGCATTTTCCTTGATAAACCTTTAAGCCCACGGCCCCGGAAACGGACCCGGAGCAATGCGTGACCGCTGTCTTCAAGCTCGCGTTTACTGGAAAGAGTGAGAACCCTCCATTTAATTTCCCCGTGAACCGAGTGGCTGAATATGAAAGGGTCGTTTACACAAAAGAGCAATATCGCCACCCGGCCCTCTGTAAAGGAGCCCAGCGTTTTTAATGCGTGCCATTTCCCTTGCCCGTCACCCCTCAATGGAAGCCACTGTCACCCGACGTTCAAATGTGATGGCAGCATTTTTTGGGTTTAGCTTCAAACAGCCAAAGAAAGGACGCTGTCCCAGGCTTATAAAGGCGCATGCCACAAATACGGGCGGAGGGGAGCGGGGGGGAGGGAGCGGGGGGGGAAAGGCGGAGAGTACCCGTGGACGCGGAGGAATCCTTATTCCGCCTGTTATCTCCGAGCCGATGGTGCACAGGCAAACAAATGCGCTAAATGTTCCTCCTGATGACTAAAGTCATTTTCTGTCATTTGCTGTCAAAACTGAAAAACATTATCTTTTCTCTGGGAGCTCATCTCTATTTGAAATTAGACAGGCTGCCACCTTTCCCCGGCGGTGTCTGCTTCCGCGCAGATGCACAATATCATTTTTTATGCATTATTATCATCGTTTAAATTCTTGCAATTTTTTTATCCTTTATTAAAATTTAAAGAAATACACTCGCAACCTCGCACCATCATGGCAATTTATACCTGTGCCATTATTTAATTATCATGACATGTAAGTGTTATTATATTAAAGATTAGTAATGCTGCTTATTTTTTTTAACTAAAATAGTTCCATGTTGATAGCTTAGCAGTTAGCAGCCTCACTATTCGGTCAATTTGCTGGCAATGACTCGTTTGAGTCCCATCGCTGCCCAGCATTTTCTGATAGGTATTTAAACAAATATAAATTATGTAGCAGGCGGCACTGCCATTGGTGGGGGGAGTTACGTGACCCTACTTCCATAATTGTTATGGTGGTGGTATTGATAAGCTAAATGTATTGTTTTAGCAGTTGTATGGTTGTGTTGTTTTTATCCTGCAGTGTGTATTGAAATATGCGAATTTGCATGAATTTGGCAGTAGCATTTATATGGTCTTCGCACTGTCGCGGTAATAATCTATTTTTCAGTAGTGACATCAACATCGTCGCTTAACATCGAGGGCATCTCGACATAGCAGTGTCCCCGGATGCCCGAGCGTCATGGTGGCAAGATGTTAACTACCTCGTCTGCTATACAGGAAGTCCTGGGTTCGATCCCGACCCTGACGCCTGTATATTTGGAGTGTGCATGTTATCTCTCTCTTTCTCTCTTCCCGTGGCCGCGGGGATTTTTCTCCGGGTCCTCCGTTATTTAGAATCAACATCACGCGTTTCAGAGTATTTGTCCGCAACAAATGTCCACGCGATGCTAAGCCACCCCGTTGAGCAATCGTTTGTGACAGCCCAGGTCGCTTCCGAAAAACAGCTACGTAGCGCGGCGGGACCTCACCCGGTCCCAAGAAAAGAATATCTGAGCATGGTTTAGTCACCTATCCCGGCGCGGCGTGTGGCGCTGCCCGTTGGCGAGCGGCGGCGGCTGCCCCAGCGGTGGCGACGGCTTGGCCGACGAGGAGGACGACGACGACGGCGACGAGAGGTCGAGCCCGCCGCCGTTCTTGGTGGACGTCACCACGGCCAGCGAGTCGTCCGAGCACCCGGCCCGGCCGCCGGGAGCGCAGGCGCCCCCGCTGGTGCTGGCGCCGACCCCGCCCGGCCCGGCCGCCACTCCGGTGCCGCCGGAGCAGCTCACGTCCTTCCACAGCTGCTGGCGCTCCGTCGAGCTCAAGCCTGTTGGTGCCACGTCAAGGGGACAGCATTGTTGATCTATTTGTTTATTTATTCATGCACGAGTGCGAGTGGGAGGGGGGGGTGTAACCTCCATTGTGCGTGGCGCAGACGGGGTCTCTAGGAAACGGGAGTTTGCCCGTCTGCAGAAGTTCTTCATCTTCATCAGCCATTGCCTTTCCACTGCTGAATGAATGCCTCCCCGTGCCATCGCCATTCCTCTCGGAGTGCTGCCGGCATCCGTCTTTACTCCTTGCAAAACGAACAGATCTCACCGCTCCGTCACCACGGAGGTCGTGCTCTTGAACGAGCTCACCGCTTTGTCTGCAATTCCATCACCAGTCTTGCCCATCGGCCATCGACCCATTCCAGCGAAGTGACCGAGCAACTCCGTAAAACGGCGGTTGTTATCCGCAGGTGGACGTGACGGCGAGTCGAGCCGTTTTCAGCGAAGAAGTGGAGCGCACTTCCACTTTGCTGCGCTGTTCCCAACCACTCTGCAACGGGGGGACCTCGGTGGCACCTCAGACGATGACTAAAACTCAAAGCCAGGTCACGGATATCCATTGTAATGTAGATGGATATATTAACCCCCCCCCCTCGTCCCACAGGCCTCTGGCATTCGCACCTGATTGGCTCACAATTGACGCCATCACATTTATCCCTCCATTTAAGACCAAAACAGGTGGATTTCTCCACATATACGGCTGTCACCTGATGATGCTAATTACTGGTGAAACGTCATACTCGAATTGTAAATGTTGTGGGTTTACTCTCCAACACCCCGGTGTGCTGAACTAGTAACGAATTGGCATGTTTTGCTTACGTGACAAACCTTACTAATTGGTTGTGCCGGGTGGTGGCGGGTTTAACGACACGTTTATATTGACGCGATTTAACCCAAAAAACTCTATTATGGATCACAGCTCGTGGTTCGCACCCCAGAGGTCATGCTGCTACCAACGGTTTAAAGGCAATGCCAGTTAACGGAGTTCTAAAATCTAACTCACATACTTTCTCAAGTGCGGGCAGTCCAGAAACAAACGGTAACATTTAAACAAAGAATGCCAGCATGATATGCATTTAGAGATGACATCTCCATTTGTGGCTCTTTTCAGTTGGTGGTCATCGCGAAGCCATGTATGTACAGAACTTGCCCAAGAATGGTGATATCCTCTTGCCATTGGGGATTAACGGTATGTTTTAACTGTTGAAGGAATAATTGTTGTGCGTTTTAACATCACGGTTGGAAAGTGATTAACAACACTAGATGCATTCCATTCTGACTGAGCGGTGGAACGTTGGGACTATTTACAAATTACACGAGATGGGCACTTGGGAATGAGTGGAGGACTTGCACAAATAAAGCAGTGCATCTCCAGAAGCTCGCCGTAATTAAAGAAGCAAACTTTGATATATATCATAAAAAAAATACCCAAAAGCCAATCTGTTGCAATTTATACTCAAAACAATATCACGCCACAATTATAATGGGAGACTACAACTAAACGCGTGATCACTAAGCATGCCCTCGGATTAAATTCAACACATGCAATTTACGAGAGAGAGAAATAAAAATAAAACAAATAAAACACCCATTCGGCTTGTATGTTCAACGTGGAATAGCAGCATTACCCTGTTTGTTAAATGCCACGCACTGAACTGTTTACGGACAAAGCGGGATGATATTTATTCTGGCCTTTATTAAACTGCCCAAGAGCGTAGCACCTCCACATCCCCCGGATAGGGACGCCCATTAGCGATGGGGTTTGGCGAGGGCGGTGGTGGGAGTTTTGGCTGCACGGGGGGGGGGGGGGGGGGCAGAGTGGGGGGCAGGGGGGAGGATGCCGCAGCTGTTACAGCCCCTAATGAAGTGTGGAGCTCGTGTGCAGGAGTTGCGTGGCCCCGCGCTGGCCCTCTTGGCCATTAGCAAAACGCCTCCCGACGTCTGAAGGTGAAATGTCTCCAAACAAATTGGCCGGGCGCTTGACAGCACCACGGCCAGCCGCTAATTACAGCACAGCGCCACGAGTTTACAGCGGAGCCCCAGCCGCTAATGGCTTAGGAAAGGTGCTGCACCAGCCGGGCCGCGTTTGATTAATATTTGATCAAGGGAGGGACGGGAGCGGAGAGAGTGTGTGCGAGAGAGGAGGGGGAAAAAAGAGGAAAAAGGAAATAATAAAGATAAAACGCCACAACGCTGCCAACAACACTGATGGCCAGAGGTGCCCGCTCTGCCACCGCCGCGGGCAAACAGAGCCGGCGAGGCCTTTACCGCCACCCCCACACATGACGGCGCTGTGACAAACAACGGCGCCGGACAGCGGCGCGTGCCCCGCCGACCGGCGAAGGTGGGCGCGCTCGTATGCGTAAACACGCTCGCACGTGGAGGGTAGGGGGGGGGGGGGGGGGGGGGGGGGAAGGGGGCACGTGCTCGCACTTCCCAGCGCTTCCCCCCCTTGCTTCCTCTTTGCTTCACCCGCGCTTCACCCTCGCGCGTGTCTCCGCATGCGGCCGCTTGGCCCTGAAGGCAACCGCTTATGTGTGTGCGTGTGTGCGTGCGGTGGTGTAGCGGTCATCGCGCTGCACTATGAAGCTGGTGACCCGAGTTCGATTCCCACTCACGGCCAACACCGGTGACGATTATCTGAACAGGTCCTGGGAGCTCCCTGAGGTCGACTCAACCTCAAATTCCTACCTGGTCCGCCACTGGGGAGACAAACGTGCTGGCCGCAAACCCCTGGTGTGACGTGCGCCGTGCCGGCCTTCATAGGTGCTCGCAAACAGCACTTGCCCCAACAGTATGTTAAGGCTATACAGGGGGATATTTGTCTTTGTGCGTGGGTGCCCATGCGGTATATTATCAGCAGGTTCTGCAGTGATAGATCATTAGACAAAGTCACGTGTAACGTAAATAAATACCAAATAATTAACGATAATAAACTAATAAAGAACGACTGTGAGAGAGCCACAGGCACTGTAAACTTCGTGTCTTGCACACTTGGGCATTTTCACAATTGTTTACAAAGTGAACCATTTACAGCCCTTTGCCGATATACCACTGCATGAAGGCATACCCATGTTTGTGTTTGCATGCGGAGGCAGTGATTTCCAAGTTTCACCACGCTCATCAGTTTGAGTTGATCAAGGGGTGGGTGCTCAGAACCGGCTGAGATATCGCTTGCCGCTGGTGTCAGCCGAGGCCGAGAATTTGAGAAGCTGCTGGTTTCACACAGCAACCGTGCTAATAACTGTGGCCAATTATTTACAACAAAACATTTTTTTTTGGAACGTTATGAGTTTTGATGTTATGTTTGGGTATACAGAGAGTTTGTTGGTACGGAGCGTATGTATGTCTTTGTTTGTGTATGGGGGAACGGTTGCTTAGCGGTTAGCCCACTGTGCCACGAAACCAGCAGCCCAAAATGCAATTGCCCGCTCGTGGCCAACATCGGTGACAAATGTCTGAACCGGTGCTCGCACCTCCCCTGGGTGGAATCAACCCTAAGCAAGTGCTTGGCGCAGTGCGTAAACGCCAGCACCGGAAAGACTGCTAAGGCTGCTAAAGCAATGGTCGTAGCCACACGGCCGCCTTGCACGCTGAACACGCCGCACTTACCCCGACAGCCTAAAGAGGACTCTCGATGGGGGATATTTGTCCCTGCAGAGCAATGTTGTACACAGTGTGCCACCCGTCGGTGGGATGAACGGAGGTATTGCCCGATTTGGAGGCTTAACATTTCTACAATTACAGAGCAATCCTCATGACTTCATACCAACAAAAAAAATCCGCAGTCTTTTTTTAATAAGGGGCCTCCAGATTTCTAAAACAGTCAATTAAAGACGAATAAGGAGGCCCCAATCAGCCAACAATCCTGGCAAACGAGGCATCATTATAACCATTGTTTCCAGCTAAGTAAAAAAGCCCTCCAAAGAAAAGCCTCTTGGATGAAAGTTTACAGATTTAAAAAAAAACTTCATGTAAACCTCTGAACCCTACATTTTTCTGAGAGCACAAACAGACAAAACGGATAGATGTCAAACAGGACCCTCCCGAAATAGGGTCACGAGACTCAGCGAGGCTCTTTCCTGGATTAAAAATGAACTGGCAGAAGTTGAGAGGTAAAATTCAATTTCAGGCCTGACATGAGCAGTGGGGGGCTTTGCTGTTCGTGGCATCTGTCTATGGTCAGAACTACAAGCACACGGCGCTGAGATGCATCGTCACCGTGCTGGTCATGCACGTGGCAGGACAGGCTTGTGCTTGCGTACACAGAACGATTGCGTCTGGGAGCAAAAAAGAAAAAAAAAAATTCATCACCATCATTAACAAACATGGTCTAATGCGCTAACCGAAAGAGACGTACGTACGCTCAATGTTGGAAGCTAAAGGCGTTCTTGAGAGCGCAGGAAGACAGGGTAAGCATAAGACCGTGACAGTGCGTGAAAAACATTTCAACGTTGCAACGGTTTTAAAAAAAAGACTGGAATTTCTAACATAAACAAAAGCGTCGATACAAGGTATGTATTTTTTTAAAGACATTTTCCCATTCATTGCGCAACACAACTTTAAAAAACGCCCGTCGCGATACCGCAACAACAACCGACAACATAAAATAGAGGCGTTTAACATCAACGTAAAAATCACGCACACAAAATGAACACGGCACATCGAAAACATTGTGATTATTTTCACGTCTACGTTTCATCCATCTGCCGGGCGAGAGATTTACTCAACAAGGAGAGGGTTTTTTGACTTTTTTTTTTACCACCGGGGCTGTTAACGCAGCTGTGCAATGACACATTGCGTACGTTGGCCGCGGAAAGAGTTTCCACAAGCAAAGGCGGAGAGGCAGGATCGAGCATCGCTGGGAGCAGGAGGAACAAAATGTTTTGAAAACCTCGGTGCCACGAAAAAAAGAGTATTTACGATGGGATGTATGCTTGACCTGAAAGAGATGTTAATGTTACAGTAGTGAGGTTTTTTTTTGTTTAAACACGCACATTTCCTTTCGCTTAGCCTCCTTGGTTTTACTTTTCTTTCGCTCGCTAACCTGTTCTTTGTTAAGTAATAATAATATTAATTCTAGACAAAAAGCGAATGCATACCAGAAGTTATGAATTCACTGCTTCGGTGAACTTATACAATGAAACCAAAAAAAGTGGGTGAATTAAAAATAATAACGGGGTGGGGTTATTCTTTTTTTTATTTAAGAACCGAGAGGAAATGAAGATCTTGACGTCGTCAGATTCAGAAAACAAGGCTGCGGTGATCTTTCTCTCATCTCAGTAATAGTATAGATCAAACCTTGTTATTACTTTGAATTAAGTTGTTAATACGCACTTCACGCTAATTCTTAGCGCTGCTAAAGATAACAATGTTACAGGTACACGTAGTGGCCCAGTCCGGCAAGTGCTTGCTCACGCCACTGCTGGTGGCAGGGCCTGCACTACAACGGAGCAGCTCTGGAGAGCCCCTGGAAGTGGATATGCAGCCCACTCTCCCGGGCCGGCCAGGCGTTTCGGTAGAAGTGAGAGCAAGCTCACGCTTTACACCCACCGCACGCAACCTGCGGGCTGACTCGCTTTGCTGTGCTGCTTGGAGACTTGCTGGCTGCACCCGAGGCGATGACCAATCGGGGAGCTTTGCAACACCGCCTCAACTGCCGCACCGGGAGATCGCACCGGCAACCTCTGAATTGAAAGTGCAGCGTGCCAACCACTACACCATGGCAGGCAAACGATGTTATAGGACGGCGGGAGGTGGGGGGGGGGTTTCTTGCTCCTTAAAATTGACATTTACTAACTTTGGGAAAAACTACCACAAATATCATCAAATATCTGAGGAGGATTCACACACACCTCCACATGAATACACACACATATATATATAGCTGGTGTAGATAAAAGGAGACTCACCCTGGGCTAATGTAGACAAGCCTTGCCCTGGCAATGACAGCCCCAGTCCTTGGCGCTGTAGGTTAATCAGGTGGTGCTGCTGTTGAGCTTGCAAGAGCTGCTGCTGGAACGCCAGCTGGTGTGCGCCCAGATGCTGCGGAGTCAGAAATCCCGCGGGGGAATTAGATTTCCGCTTCAGTATTTACAGCTGCCACATCAGCACCTCCTTAATAAACACATTGGAATAAGGATTGCATTGACAGAAATGTGAAGAGCAGAGTGCTGTTTTTTTTTACAGGCCAATTATAGTACAAAATGGCTACCCTCTGTGTTTAAAAAAATACAGAAATGCATACTGTGAGGTGGAGTGGTGGGTGCAGTGGATAGCGCATCCATGCTGTGAACCCGATGACCCGAGTTTGAATCCCCTGGCGCAGCCAACATCGGTGGCGAGTTTTATCCGCTGCCGGTCTCGGGCACACCCCCCCCCACCCTCCCTTCATCAAACCGCAGAAGCAACCAGCGTGGTGAAGTAAGGCCAATCTCATACGTAGGCTTTCACGACCACAACTATAATATCATAGACGCGACACTGTTACACAGTGTACGTAAATCGTCAACAATTTGCTTGCTTTTCAACGTAACCAGTTTGCTGAAAAACATCATAAATTGGAAAATATTGCCCATGTGGCAACTTTCTTTTTTGGCTTTGTCGGGTGGTGGAGGGCACGTAGCTCGAATGATCATACCGATTATGAAATCAAGCATGACCAAACGACCCTCATGACAAACACGGCATGGGAGGGCTTCATCTAGCAGTGGAGGGGCAAAGTGGAGCATATTATTATTATTATTACGCGAATAATAACTCAGGTCATCAAATTTTCAACTTGGTGCAGTGACTACTGGTACCAGCCCCTCCACCCCACAGAATGTATGTGTTTCTAAAATAAAGGACATACATTAACCTAATTCATAAATCGGATGACGGCCCTCGAAGACAATGGTCTTGCTTGCAAGGGAGGCTCTCCAATGATCACGGCATAAAAGGTGAAACGAGTTCAGGGCTATCAATATAATAATTACAATTTATTTATCTCACAGTTGCTGGTAGTAGTGATGGTGGTGGCGGATATAGGATGCAATATTTTTTTTTGCTCCAAAGTATTTACGTAAAATATTTCTCAATCAGCTCTTCCAAGTAACAAATCCACAACGAACGCCAGATATTATCGCTTACCCGTGCGCTCTATTTATCAACGCCGCGCCGCACGGCGACGCAATTACGCAGTTGTAACGCACGGCATTTGGAGAATACATTTCCCATTCTCGTGAACTGCACGAGACAGCACTTGGGAACAACAACCCGAACAACAATAAAAGGGAGGGGGGTATTCTGTTCAAGTGATTCACTGGACCGGACGCGATGCTTCCTGCTGTTGTTCCTAAGTGCTCCCACGGTGTCCGCGCGATGTTCATTCGTTCCCCCATGGTGTGCATTAGCTCTCCGGCCCGCCGTGGCGTGGCGGTCAGCACGCCCCGGCACTGACGTCCCAAACGTTCAGGTTCTAATCCCGACACCTCCGGGAAACAAAAAACGTGGTGGCTTTGCGTGAGACAGCCGCAACTGGGAAGCGCACCTCGTATCAAGGTGGGTCGGCACTTCAATGCAAAGCTTGTGAGCCTGGTTTGAGACCGGAAGTGAAGGGGTAAGTCAATGTTAAGCCACCACTGCCAGAAAGGGCTTTCACAATAAGGAGCTCCGGAGGAGGGTATTTTGGTTCATTTCATACGTAGACTTTCACGACAAATATTATGGTTTGTAATTAACTTTCTTTTGGGTTAGACTGTGTAGGTATAATGTCAGTTTTTAACTATAATCCTTCACCACCAACAGCAGAGCCAATCAAATCAAGTTGTCACGTGGGCAAATATGCCAATTGATTTGGTTTTTCATTAAACCAGAGGAGGAATGTTGAAAAGCAAGCACATTTTCCTTGTATATAATTTGTATAAAATTGTGAAAACCTTGCTTGCTTTTCAACATTTCAATTTGCTAAGAAACCAAATCAATTGGCATATTTGCTCACGTGACAACTTGATTTGATTGGCTCTGTCGGGTTTTTCGAGAATTATCGCTCAAATTAACAATGTATGTACACCCAAAGGAAACCAATTATGGATCAGGCTATTTTGGCCTTCTCTTCCACGCTGGCCACACATCTTGGACGAGCTGGGAGTAACCGCCACACTTTTCATCGTCGCGAGTAACCTGCCAATAGACTCAGCTGTTAAGACTAACTGTTCAGGTTAGAAGGCCAAGTGTAAAATGTAAACTGCAATGTGCGGGTAAAAGCCCTGTATTTTCTGGGCCACGAAGGTAGGGAAAGATTTTCGCCATTATCTACAGGAGGTATTTTAAGAAAAAGGGGGGGGAAGGAAAGGTAAGTTTGAGAATCCATTACCAACACGATTGTGAATATTGCCGAGTGTCTGAACCCCACGGCATGTTTCCTCTGCCCTTCGAGGATTATGAATGTAGGCCGGATTTGTTTATTATTCTATGGGTTTTAACGTAAGAAAAAAACACTATACATACTGAAAGTGGGAGCCCATTGCTCTTTCAAACGTAAAAATATTTTTTCACGTTTTTTTTTCCATGTGCACGCCGGACGATGGGCACAACCACTCTCTTTAAACCACACCATCATCTTTGTTTTGGAAATAAACACCGCGTGGAGAAATGTCAAGTTTTCCAAACGGGAGCTGCAGCGGACCCCTGGCGTGCCAGGAGATGTTTACGGTGACTGTGCGGTGTGTTTTTAAAATAAAATTAAAACTTATTTTCGAAGGAAAAAAGAAGACAAGCCGGTGTTGACGGTTTTCCGTCGGCCATTTGTATATTTTCTGCTGGCTGTTGCTCCAAAGCAGCGCTAAGCAGAAGCAAGCCCAAGTGGCACGGACGGTCATCATTGAAATCCCAAACCACCACCCAACCAAAAAGACGTCTTCCATCTTTCCCCTTCAATGCGTCTCTCTCTCTCTCTCTGTCTCTCTCTCTCCCGCTATTCGCGGCTGTTAGCTCACGTACATGGGGTGGGGGGGGGTTTGGTAAATTCGATTTTTTTGCACGCAGCGAATGGATTATTACTCGGCGGAAAATGCCTAATTAGGCACCTGGGAGCGACGGCTAAACGTCTGAGCGAGATTCTTGGCAGGAGAATTCCCAGCGAACTTCAACATTTCGTTAAAAGTGCTTGAGCCTCTCTTTCTTCCCCCCACTTTGGCATGCATCTTTTTTATCATATGATTTGAATGTTTTTAAATCAGTCTTCATTTCCAAACCCCACCCCTCCCCTCCCCACATCACCCAACCCATAGAAAAAAATCCTTCAGTGGAATTTTTAAATCCCATCAGCTATTCGCTTTTATATATAAAACATTTTTTTACAATTTAATATTGAACACTGCTTGCACAGGCAAAAGTTTTTTTTTACTTCACACATACACGTGTCTAAACGCACACGTTCATATATATATACACCCGCGCGCGCGCACACACACACATAAAACACACTTTTAAAAAAGCAGAAATTTCTTGGGAAAGCGCCACATCGTGGTGTCAGCTACTGTGACGCGTACACATTGAAGAGCACACGCTCGTGTAAGTGTACATAGGATATAAATAACATGCAGGTGTGCTGGAGGGTTTCAAGGCATAGCGGGGTGTCTTGCTGGATTGGGGGCAGGGGGGACGAGGAGGGGGGTTGGGTGGGCTTGCTCGAGTCTCTGTCAGTTTGATTTATGACCGTGTCGCTGTGTTAGTCCAGGTAGGGGCTCTGATTTTTTTTTCCGCCCCCAAAATCCCCCATTCCCCCAGCCCTCCTCCCCCCCTCTGAAACTAGCACTTCATTAATCAGGCCCGGCCAGCCACTTTGAAGCCAGCAGCTCAGGCCTGCACGCCTCTGCGCTTTTCCATGTGAAACAGCAGGAACCTGTGTGTGTATGTGCGCGCGCACGTGATTGCCCGCGTGTGCATGCGTGCGTGCGTGCGTGCGTCCTCGGCACGGGGAACGGCAGTAGGGACGACCGACGGGGAGGCTGTGTGGGGGCCGTGCTCATTCAGGTGCGTGCGTGTGTGCGTGTGTGCGCGCGTCCGTGCGTGCGTGCGTGCGTCCGTGCGTGCGTGGCGAGCGCATGTGCCGTCTGTGCCAGCAAGGTGGGCCGCGCAATCGTGCTGGGGGGCTAAATTTACACGTGCGGAGGGAGCTAGGGCCATAATCCTCACAAGCCTTGACGGCTGGATAATCAGTGCTTTGTCCATCACAAGCCGTGAACTATGTTCGTGGCCATTTGTTATAACGCAGAAACAACCGCCGCCGTAGGAAGACGCGGTGGTCGGGGGTGGGGAGGGAAAAAGTGGTGGTCGGGGATGGAGCAGGAGAGAGGAGAGGAAGAGAGCGAAATGAAGGAGGAAATTTGTGAAAATAAGATGTTCGATATTAAAATCTCATGAGTGCCCCGGCTTGAGTGCCTGTAAGCGAAACCTCGGTCATTACGGTCCTCGATGAACGATTTAGAAAATGAAATAATTATTGCCGGTTGAATGTCACGAGAATCAACCAGGCATGAGTGATGTTTCTGGAGTGGCTCATACATAGATATGCACTTGCTTGTTGCATATGCACACGCACACTCGCACACAGTCATAGACAAATAGACATACACACAAAGGCGAAGACTGCTCGTATAGCCATATAGACTGTTGGGGACAGTGCTGTTAGCGAGCACCTATTGAAGGCCAACGTGGACAGCTTGTCACCTCGGTGCCAATGTTACACAATGAGCCAGGTATTAATTAAAGGAGAGGTTCAGACAATAATGGCCACTGATGTTAGCCTTGGTTGGGAATCAAACTGAGGTCGCCAGGTTCAAAGTACACCACGCACACCACTACATCATCACGACAATTAAATAGCAGTGTAAAAAATGCGACCACATCTCACACACGATGTGTGTGTGTGTATTGAGATCGGCCACATTCTATTGTATTCACTCGACGCATCTTTACTTTTTGGGGTATTTTTCCGCCCCTCTATAGCTTGTACAAGGGCGCTGTAATTTTTCCCATTTCAAAGTCCTCAAATTCCGTCATTCTTTTATTGTTCTGCATGGTTCCCCTTTTTCTATTCTTGTCAAATTTCTCTTGCTGTGCGCTACAGAGTGCTCTGAGATGCTTCTGCATCTAAGTGATGAAAACATTTAAATCCTGATTCGTGTATATATGTGTGTATATATATATACCTTCTACATACAGACACTCGTGGTAAAAAAAACAACTACCGTTTTAGCAGCCACTCGTGAACTAAAATGAAACGGTGTACACTGAAAAAAAAAGTACGTACTTCCGTCGGGTACATAGTCCTGACAGATACTCGCGTAGGGTTGTTTTATGTCACCAGGTATTTGCTACGGGCCTCCGTTCTTCTGTACAACAAAAAACCCAATGAAAAATATTATTTAAAAAAAGGACATACTTCCTTCGAAGGCTTGCTGCTGCTCTGCTGATGCTGTTGGTGATGCTGATGATGCTGCTGCTGCTGCTGTTGTTGCTGTTGCTGCTGCTGTTGCTGCTGCTGTTGCAGGAGCTGAAGGTGGAGTTGCTCTTGTTGTTTCTTATAAAACTCCTGAAGCTGTTGCTGGGCAGAGGGAAACAATAAACACGAAGAGAAAATTAAAAAATTTTTCGAAGAAATGCACCGGTGTCAAAAGGTGGCCACGTTGGCTCAGAGACACAAATAATTCATAGGTAAACATTCCAGCGGTGAGAATTTAAAACATTACATTTTTGGTTCGACTGCCGCGCGCAATAATCTCTACAAGCAGAGCACATGGGTGGGTGGGTAAGGCATTGGCATGAAGAGATCTCCAAAGTAGTTATCAGCTTGCACGAATCCTCATCTAACACAGGATAATGCACTGCTCTTCGAGAGTTCCGAATTGACAATTCATCCAAACTGCACGCCGACAGCAGAATTGGAGTAAAAAAAAAAATTGGACGCAAATAACAGTAGCAAAAAAATGTTCCAGCGTCATACAAAATATGGATCTAATATTCTATTGTCCACTACGTGCGTAAAAGGATGGTATAACAGCCGAAAGAATAAGTACAATTTTATTTTAGTCTCGTTTGCATTGGTGAATTTCAAACGAATAGTGATTTTCAAGAAGAGTAAGCGTGATATGGCTGTGTGTCTGGACCCGTCTCACGGAGGGTACGCGTACGCCAAAATTGTCGTCGTCCTGCTGACGGTTCGCGTACGCCGACCTACAGCGCGCCGTCCTCTGTGTCGGGCCGCAGATCAGCCTCCCGCTCCACACTTTTGACGGGCGCCGTAGTCAGCCGCCGAGCGATTTCTACCCAGCGTCGCCTTTCCTTCGCAAATGTTTTTCAGATTGTAGCCTGAACCCTTCATTAAAGTGCAGCTCTTTATGCGAGAACAACATTTACCAAATAGTCTCTCTTCCCCCCAGGCAAAATTGGAAAATGTTTGGACTCTGCGGCATTTAAATTATATAAACATAAATTATAAATGTCCTTTAAACTGTTGATGTCCCGACACATATTTTCCCTGGTGGCTTTAACCCTCTTGAATCTTTCAGTGCAATACCATTAATGAAATGGTGCCGATGTCGAAATGACTTAAGGATAAGTGTTCATGTTTTTTTTTTAAATACTAACCATAGCTGTACACATGTAAATGAACAGTCGTTTTACCGCTGTGTTCATTAATTTCTAAACACGGAGGTGTGTTTCAAAAAAATCGGGGTATCTTTTTTTTTCCGCAGGTGAAATTCTGCATCACCTGAAAGTACATTTTTCGGCCAGCAGTTTGAATTCGTTACAGCCATACAATTTGTTGCCTTTAATATATATGTATATGTGTGTGTATTCGAGATTTCGGCTTCGGTGAGAGAAGGCTTCCCATGTGAGACTGGCCCATCGTGACCCCTGCCATTGTGGCCCAACTCCCGGGTACGCGAGGAAAGAGTTACTCCTAACGGCGGCGCTGTCACTGCAACAAAACAGCCGGAAATTTGCCAGGACGAGATTAAATGAATTCCTCTCGTAAATGACTTAATGTCAATCCAAATAGTGAGGGGAAAAATAACACAGACGCGGCCCTTTTTGATGTGGCTAATCCTTTTCACGTGTTTCAAGATTTTGAGCGTGTGTCTTCCTCAATAGCCTAATGCATGACAGCTTGCATTAATGTTTTTTCTCTCTCTCTCTCTATCTCTCCAAGAAAATGTCCGTCACAGCTATCAAAGCTCACATTTCAACGTAACAGCTCTGAAAGGTTTTGTTTTTGGTATATTTAAGGCACAAACAACTCTGAACGGAGTTTTGACGTTTCCTCGCCCTTTCCGCCACCACGACGTTCTAACGTCACGATGCTCGTGCAGGGTCGGGCGACGACACTCAACGAGTTTTGTGGAGGGAACTCCTTCAGAAACAGGGTTTGGGGGCAGGAGAGGAAGAGGAAGAAGAAGAGGAAAACAAATGCCTGACGTTGATGTATACATTTTCAGAATTTGACAACAGAAAATCCTCTCGAAGAAAAGCGACCAGTTTGATGCTGTTTGTTCCGCGAGACTGGGCTCCCACAATGGCCATTGTGTTCCGGTACACAAAACACGTGAATGCACCTCTGAAGTCACGCATGGGTGTGTGCTGTCAGTGCTTTCCACAAAGCGGCATTCAAACGCATAAGCCGCGCTGTAATTGCCGGTAGCCTACCAAAAAAAAGAAGATGCAATTGTTGCTTCTTTTTCAGAAACTTAAAATGCGTTTGTAATTTGACGTTACTTCATAACAGGCACAGCCTTGCGCGGTGGTATGCAGGCAGTCGCGGGTTCGATCCCGACCTTGACGCCTGTTGTATATTTGGAGTTTCGCGTGTTCTCACCGTGGTCGAATGGATTTTTCTCCGGGTCCTCCGGTTTTCCCCTCCACCATTCATAAACATTTGGCTGCTGCTATAAATTTCCACGCGATAAGCCACTTCGCTGTGCTATCAATTGTGGGCCTTACCTGGTAAAATAAAAAAATGTTAATTACCCGCGGCAGTGCCTCGAGAGCGCTCGCCTTTCTCGTAGCTTCAGAGTTTAGTCGGTAAATGCCGCTGGGCTAAGGACCGTTAGCGAGCGCCTATTATCTAAGGTCAGTATGCTCATGAAGCTGAGCCTACCAGGACAAGTTCCGATTGCAATCTCCATGCAATAATGTTGGCCAAGCAAAAAAAAATCAAAGCTAGGTCACCACAGACCGCAGTGCTGAATAATAACCAAGATGACAAAGCCAAAGATCCTCTGTATAGCCGCACAGACTATTAAGGCCCCCGGATAGCCGTACATATGGACCGCTGGAGTGAGTGCTGTTTAGTAAGCACCTATTAAAGCCACATAACTCTAAACAAACAAAGACTAAAGATCCCCCCCGTTTTAGACTGTGCAGACTGTTGGGGCACACACACACACAGACAAATTCATATTATGCTATCATACCAGAGGTGGGGAACAAATATACACATACACATCACTGTAATTTTAAAGTAGATTAGCTAACCTGTGTCAAAATTGTATCTCCTAATGTAGGAGGACACATGCCAGCTCCCCCAAGCGAGATGGAGCATTGTTTTGTAGATTAAATGCTGTCAGTAATCAAATAAAACGCTTTGAGAACACTAAACTGATGCTGTACCAGTGGCCCGCTGAAGCACGGATAGGTGCCCTGCCTTCCTTGCAAGCGGCGTTTGCCCTGGCCACAATACGAGTGTAAATGCACAACAGCCGAATTGAATCTGCAGTGCACGTGGCTGCGTGTTAGCCTTCCTTACGACGGATGCTACTGGACAGTTGGGGAACGGGTGGCCCTGCCGAATAGAGGATGGAGGAGCGACGCTCACAACAACGAGCAGAGCACCGGGGAAACACAGCGCAGCAAGTTTGCATAGTGGGCAGCACAGGTGGTGCATCCGCCAGTCACCACAGTCAAGCCATGGCACCTGAATCCGTGTTGTGACCTTCTGCAGCAAGTCTGCGGCAGGCTTTACGTGGGCCCAAAGTGAACCTAGCCTGGTGCAGGCACTATGTGGCGAATTTCTTTGTGTGTGGAGGGCAGTGGTGCAGTAGTTAGGCACATTGCACGGCCAACCTGGCTACCACATCTAACATCAGTATCAGAATATGTCCTGGGCTTCTCTTAAGTAGACTCGCAACGCTACCTCTTTCTATGCTATCCTGATCTTTATAGGTGCTCACTAACAGCACTTAAAAATCTGAATGGCTGTACAGGAGATGATGATGATGATGTATTTATATATGTGCATGTATGTATGTATGTGAGAGCGTACGTGCGTATGCGAGTATAATGTGTGTTCTTAAGTGTGCATGTGTGAGTCCGTGCATGCAAGTGTGTGCGTGTGTGTGAGCATGCGAGTCTGTATTTGGATTTGTCTGTGTGTGGGCGAGCATTATTTAAATGCTCAGCGTGTTGTCTTATATTTCCAGGAAGCCCCGTTGGATTCCTGGACGCATAAAGCGCTGCTGGTGAACGCTGACTTTGGTCACGCGTAGGTCTGGTGTTTTTCGTTGCGACTGCATCAGTACTGGAGAGGCAAAGCCACCCGGGCCTATGCGCCACTGGCCTCATCACCTAACCGTGTACTGAGCAAGCGTCTGTGGTTGCTCACCAACAGCGCCTGTCTTTTTGCGACATTTCTACCACCACTGGGAGGGAAAACCAGAGGCTGCGTCTGCCCAGCAATGGCCCCATTTTACTTTCCACGATCAGAAACTTGGCTCCGAGCCACGCCTCCTCACTTCAACGAGCCACGATGCTCCATTCACTCGGGCCCTCTCCGAGGAGGTTCCTTTTCACGTGACGTTTCATTCGGCGCTTGGGTTGGGCTAAGGGCACGCGAAGCCGAAAACCCATCGGTTCCGTGGTGGTCTCCTTCGTTTATTTGACACAAGAGGCAGCCACGGACGTTGCTCCGAGTGCCGCGTTCTTCAGCGACCGCGCGTCAACGTTTCGCGCACCGACGCCGTGACGCCTCGCCGCGGCTGGTTCAGAGGTCGGCCCAGGGGCAAAAAGGCGCGCTTCCCTTGTGAGGGCGAAACTTTGGAAACTCGCTTCATGGGCCGCGTGGGTGTCGGGTCAGCAGGACAGCTCTGACATGGAATTGTGGGATGACGCTGGAGGCTCTATTTACGAACCTATTTAGAATTTTTGGGTTATTTTAACAGGTAAGGTCCACTGAGCTATCCGGCTCTTTATCAGAAGCGACCCTGCCACAAGTGATAGCTCAACGAAGTGGCTTATCAAATGGAAATTTATAGCAGCCAAATTCTTTACACGCGTGTTTCTAAATGTAGTGGGAAAAAACAGAGAACCGGGAGAAAATTTCACACTACCATGGGGAGAGAGACATGCAAACTCCAAATATGCAGGCATCGGGGTCGGGATTAAACCACCAATCTCATGCATACCAGGCAAGGGAGTTAACATCTCACCACCACGAGCACCCTTCCCAGTGGGTTTGAAAACGGAGCATCTATGTAAAAAATGTAGCCCGTAGTGTATTATATGCTTCCTTTTGAAGATGTTTACGTGTTGAATGTTTGTGCTGGAATTTTTTCCACAATTTTCCGTGAGCAGTAAAAATTCTAGCCATTACTTAACCACTCTTCAGTCGCCCACCTACGTGTTTCTGGGATGTACTGCGTGCTGCTCGGCATAATGTTTGACGTTTCGCTCCATGTGCTGGGAGCTTCTGCAGCAACTCAATTCCCAGAAAATCTAATCAAGTTAAATTTATGGATTGCCTTCACTCAAGGCCCTTGACATAGCTTACTAAATGGTGACAGAATGGAATGATTTAGATTGCAGCGGTGCACAAGGATTGAGGAATGAGTGACAGCGATCGAGGAGTACTTAGGGATCACGAAAGGGGTAGGGGAGGGACAGGAAGAAGTGGAGGGGCAGGGGGAGGGAAGTTAACGGGCAGGAGAAACATGATGAGGCTTTAAGGGAGGAATGGTAGGAGGTTAAGGAGGGGGACTACTGTAGAGGAGTGTGAGGATGGAGAAGGAGGGACAGAGAGAGAGAGACGGAGAGAAGATTGGGAATGGAGAGGACGAGAGGGGACACGGAAGGATATGAGAAAGGCAAGATAAGGTGGGGGCAAGGCCATGAAGAGATTTAATGACCAGCGTCAGGTATTTGAAAAGACAGCGGTGTAGCAAACGGGAAGCCAGCGGAGTTTAAGGAGGAGAGGCGAAAGCGTGAGAATTAAAGGGGAGACGGATAGCAACACGTGAAGACAAACGTCAGGCACCGTGCTGGACAATACACAGCGGAGAGCTGGACAGGAACGACCACGAGCATCTCCGCACCCTCCTCCCCCCCCGCCCCCCCACCGAAAAACCTGTTTACACGGTCTCAGCTCGAGTCCTCAGAAAAAAATAAAATTTTCCTACCGAAGCTTAAATTTGTCTTAAGCTCTGCACCCAGTGAAGCGTTACTCATCACCCCTCCTGCAGTGCTGATCGCAGGCCCCTCCCGTCGTCCGCAATCTGGACAAACAACCACTTTGGTCCCCAGGCGCCGCTGGCAACTGCGGCTCCCTGCACACTCAATACCTCGCCTTTCATCATCTCAAGTCTGACCGATGAATGCGAAAATATTTCCAATGGCGTGTACTTTTTCCTAATTCTGTCACGTTAATATGTAGCGCATCACACCCCACTGCCTTTATCTCGCCCTTACCTCCCACATGCTGAGCAGATTCTAGGTAAGACCCAGGATTGGGTGTTGGTTATCAATTGTTGCCCGTGGTTGGGAATCGAACTCGGGCCGCCGTCCGCTATACACAACACCCCCAATCCACAACAACGCAACACTGAGCACGCACATACGCACGAGGTTACACACGCAGAGAGAACACTAGGAATGTAATGATTCACCTCAAACGAACATTGCATTGCAAGAACGTGAGAGATAGGGGAAGGTTTTGGGAGGCCTTCATCCAGCGGTGGATAGATCATGGCTGATGACGATGACGATGATTACAATCGGCCTACAGTGCAATGACCAGGGTCCTGGCAAGTGTGCCGATGCACCTCCTTGAATCCCACGATACATCTCCTTGGCAGCGCGAGATGGCGAGTGTATCGCTGCGCGACATTGTGACGGGCGAGTCCGGTGGCGCCGGCTCCTCACCTGCTGCAGGAGCACCGCCTGCTGCTGCTGCTGCAGCAGAGCCTGGAGCTGCTGCGGGGACAGCACCTGCTGCTGCAGGAGCTGCTGCATCTGCTGCGGTGTCACCACTTGAGGGGACATCATGGCCATGGACACCGGAACCTGGACGACACGCAGCGGGGGGGGGGAGAGCGTGCGATGGCGTTAGTCCCCCTTGCGACGTTCAACTGTGAACCATCAAGCGGTGGTTGTCAGGGGGCACAGGCCTGCACCTACTCAGAGCAGGTGCATTCAGTTATGTGCGTATGTTGAACTTCTTTTGCGTTGTACGTAGTCAACCGTGCTAATCGGAGGTGTGGGGGAAGGACAAGACACTAAGCACAAAAAGCAGTTGTAAAGAAATTCGTTTTCAATCTGAACGATTTAAAAGTGCATAGCTCCAGTGGCTCCCTAATGTCGGATAGAAAGAGCGTTCCAGACGGCCGCAGACGCACATCCGAAAGCGCGCGATGCGGTTCGATGGTTTATGCTCCTCGACGGGATCAGCAAGGTAGTGCGGTTCATTTGTGGCAAACGCGTTGTGTGTAATGAGCGCGACCTTGTTCGCATCGCCACCCCCACCGCCCCGAGTCGGGCTTGGTATCGAGCGTTTGGACACTTAGTTTGGGCACGCACGTTTGCATTTTCATCTGCGCGGCTCTCCGACGCGTCGTCGGGTCGTGCTGCGCGTTAATCGGCCCGACGACGCGACGTTCCGCTCCACGTGCTGACGAGCTTCGACAGAAAGTGAATATTTCAGTACGGGGCGAGAACCTGAATGTTAAATTCCTGAAGAAGCTCCCAACACGACGAGCAAAATGTTGTTCGCCGTGCCGAACAACACGCGCTCATAACCCACCAAATGCACAGACAGCGGAGAGCCGGACAGCTTCTGACTGTGGAGGCACGACTCTCTTGCACATTTAAATTCTCTTGCACATTTACATTATCGGCGCAACAGCCAGCCGAGACGACGTTCCACTTCCCGAACCGTACACAGGTGGGAATGAACAGTGTCAAACGAATGAAAAAACACATTCACAAGCACGTTGCATTCGCTCTTGCAGATCGCCAACATTCTCCAACGGTTGAGCGATGGTTCACGTTTAAAAGTTACACATCCCCCACTGGGCTGGTGTGTTTTTTTTTTATCCCGTTCGATATGACTTTTCAAGGGGGTAAAAGATTAACAATTTGAAAACAATTTTGAGCGATGATCTTCCAGGAAGTAGGGGTTTTTTTGTTTATACCACTGCCTGTAAATTGGTGCTAAAACCTGCATTTTAGTGTTGAAGCAAACACGGCGGTTATTCGCTGACGATGAGATTCATAATTGAGCGAGATTTGACAATTGAATACATTCTCACTACTCCGCACCTTGCCGTGAAAGCGGCAGACAAATCCCACATCAGAATTAACAAAAAAGCATTCAATCTTCACAATAAGACGATGCTGAGAATTTTTTTTTTAAAGAGATTATATCGTAATCGAGATACATTTTAACGCCTTCCTTTGTCCTCGCTTTTCTCGAAACGTCTCTACATAGGTGGCCCCAAGAGACTCATTCAGTTGTGACCTTTATTTCACGAAGCCGACCAAAAAAAAATGAAGCTAGAACAGGCGTGGTGGATACAGCAGCAAGAAAGCCAAGTGCATTTACGTTTGTAAGGTGGAATTTCAAAGACCAAATGAAATCTCAACGCCTCCGTGGGATGTTGTTACCATATTGACAAGCTAAGTACAAATACAACAGAGGGAAACAAATAATATTCAGGCAGTGAAGGAGGGCCAGGCAAGCAATGTATTCATTAATTTGTCAAAGTATATCTTTTTTTCATCGTTTGTCTGCGTTAATATAACACTATAACAACACTCCTACAAACATTAAAATCCCCCCAGTAGAACTCAAACACAGGACAAGCAACCTTATAATTATTATTTTTGCTATTCATAACACTGTAGTCAGTACGATCATAGTCAATAATATTAATAGTACAATTACAGTACAATTACAGTACTATTAATGGTGGAGTTAGGCTGCTTACGTACAGAAATCTCAGGAACCTACCGTCAATTTACCCACAATGCTAAGAATGTCTAGCGAAGGATATGATAGCAATAATGACCCCACAGACGTGCATTGCTAAACATTTTTTTTACGAAGCTCAGCCTGGAAGATAATTCACCTTCCACTCACAGTGGCCTCTGTGGCGATTGCCTACTCCGTAGATGTTCATGAAAGGCATACACATCAATTCCGTGAAAGCATCACAATTTCAGGGTAAACATTCGATTCAAGAATCTTTGTTTAACTCTATTTTACCATCTACCGATTGCATTGTTTCTAAAGTATTTATCTCCTGTTTGTACAGTTTAATTCCTGCCCATTAGCCATACAGAACATGTTTAATTTGCGTACAGTTAGCATGGGTTGGCTACGTTCGGTGCGAAAGAAGGTTAACATACATTCATACATGTTATTCAGGTAATTTTTAAACAACAAGATCCCCACGCATACAATATCACGTAAGTGCCATTGCACGCATCGCGAGCATCGATTTTTATTTCATCAACACCCTAGCGAGCATGGCCAACCTTCAATTCTCAGCTCAGCCCATCTGACCTCAATGCCTTCGTATCTCGCCGAAAGTGAAAACGCAGAGTGCCAGCGCTGAGGAGAGAGCCCTAATGGCACAAACCCCGGCATTGCACTGGCTTCGAGACCCACAAAAACCCTCCATCAATAGCCACGTGGACAATACGACTCCAGTGCCCTCCGCTCCCTGGCATTAAAGATCCCAGGCCACTGTTATCAAACGTGAACCATTGTCTGGTCTTATCAAGCCAAAGTGAACTATCCGCAATAAAGTTCCTTTTTGCTCCTCAATGTCACAGCCTTACGCATGTAAAGATAAGTACTGCACAATATAAGTAGGTTCACTGGGCCGTAAAACACATTGCGTACTCGGGCCCTTATAATAATATTGATGGCAATAATTGTAATCCACAGCTTGTTGTCAATCCACTGCTGGATGAAGGTTTCCCCCCATGCTGTTTTTTGACCATACTTCACCACACTGGTCAGTGCCGGTTGGTGAAATCGGGGTGGTGGGGGGGGGGGAAGTCTATTATTGGTTCAGATATTACCCTCAGTCATCGCCGGGAATCGAACTGAGATTGGCTGGGTTCATTGCGCAGTGTGTGAACCGCTGCACCTCCTCGTTCATAATGAGTGCACCCCCCTCCCCCCCCAATAATGATACAAAGGGGCACCTGAGACTCAGAAAGTCCAGCCAAGAACATAATCTCATGTTATCTCCAACACGGGAGCTGGAAACACTAACATTGCAGGCGGTAAACAGCCATTGACTACAGTCCCATTAAAATGTCAGACAAACGTTTATGCAGAGCCGATAATAGTCACGGAAGAGATAGAAAGAAAACCAGGTTGTCAGAATAAAGGTGATTTTCAAAAACAAAAATTGCTGAACAGGCTATGCTGGCTCGGGCGATGCCAAAACCGCGTGCTTGCCAATGTTCATCGTATGATAGTGAACGTGCCACATTTCTTAACGTTTATTATTTAGCATCCTCTCCCATTCCCGACGGGCACCTTTACTTTCTGCACAAGTCAAGAGCAGCGCAGCAAGCGATTATTATTTTAGGTAAACAATCAATCAACCAATCAATGACCTTCGCTACAAGTCCTGTAGGTCAGAGTCCACTGAAACTAAAGCGTCAGTGGACTCAGGGACTTTACAATTGGCAGAGTGAGAGCACCACCCGGGAATTCCAACCTCGTCCCTTCACACCGGATGAACCCTTCCCGTGAATCTTTCTGAGAGTGTCAAAAAAATGACTGGCGCAATTTGAAATCAAATGATGCACACGTTTATTTATGTATTCATTCCAAAATGTATTTTATGCTCTTTTACGCAATTCAAATATTCGTGGCTGGTGCGAATGGCAATCTTTGTATTTTTTTTATTCAATCGGCACGTAGCCACCGATGATGATACAGCCACATCCATACGTGCAAAATGCTCACGGCCCAGCATCCCGTTGATTCTCAGCTCTCCGGAAACTGGCCACACGTTCGAATTTTCCACAGTGCGTGTCTAGATATTGTTTTCAGATATAGAGCACGCCAACTGCTCTAAAAAATATAAAGAAATCACCACGCGGATGTCAAATGATTTTAAATACTTCTTAAGGGCCAATCATTTCACTTGACACCATTTACAAGCAACAAAAAAATGCAATCAGATTATAACATTTTAAGACGTGTAAAAAAAAATCCTTTCTTGCCAAGGAAAAGCAGAGAAAGAGTTGGGGGGGGGGGTTTGAATAAAAAAAACTGTACAGAAGCCTTTTTCAATCTGAAATAACATGCCCGGCCGGTCTGATTATTGCTTCCATTAGGGCACTCAGGAGGCGTGAATTCTCTTGTGGGAAAATGTGCTCAATTGAAGGCACTCGGCAAAAGCCACTTGACCTAGCGCGTGGCCAGCTGTGCGCCAGTGACCCACGCAAACGACCCCGGCTTGCCCTGTGATCCCTACCCGCGGCAGAAAAAATGGGAGACGATTGTCGGCCGACTTTCTCTTGAACAAGCGTTGTGCTCAATTGAGCTCCGGCAACTTTGTCCACTTCCGCGCTCGCCGCTTTGTACACCTACTTACGCGGCCACCCGGCTTTTACGGACACTGCGGGTGGACTTGCGCTCATGTACGATTCACATTTGTTTGTTCATATATCGTCGTGAATAATAATACTCGTGCAATTAAATTAAACAAATCTCTCTCTCTCTCTGCTATGAAGACGGGTCCATTGCCTGAAACGTCCCCTATTATTTTTAGGGTCACAGTGTTATTCACGAATGAGTGCAGTTTTTCATGAAGTTACGTGGGGGGATTTCGTAGTTTAAGAAGCTTGGCAATGAGGCTACCATCATTCTGATTTGTGATACTTACGGTTCTTTGCAGACTCGAAGAAATAGTTCATCCCGCACACAAACAGAAAACGAATTAAAACTGTAGTCACCAAAAATGCAAGCAAACATCATATCGGCGTTCACTGACATTTAATTATGAGATGGGAAGGCCACCTTCAACAGCTGCAGGTTGTGCAACGAGTTTCCAACTAACGTTTAAAATAGCAAGGAAATGTAAGCGAGCCAAGGTTGCGGTTTCCACCGGCATGTTGTGCAAATGCATTATCTCCCCTACGCTGAAGGATCTTTGTTTTACCATCGGCAAGGGAGCTGACGACGTTGCCTCAAACTCTTGTTCCGTATCGGTCGCGATCAGCAGAAAATGTATCTCTCACTCTCTCTCTCCCCTCACTCCTCTCGGCTCAATCTCCCCCCCCCCCCCACACGCTCCCTGCGTGCGTGCCGATTGCGGCTTTCTAATTTCACGCTTGTTATGCGCCCAACGCTGTGATCGCCGGGCACGGCTACCGGAGGAGCTCCGAAATCACGGCTGAAGGTCACGCGCGCTGACAGCGGCGGACACGAGCCCCAGCGGCTGGCGAGCCAGGCGTCGCCTGCCCGCGCGCACGTGCGCAAACACGCGCGTGCACGCGCGCGCGCGCACGCGCGCACGCGCACGCACGCGCGCACCCTTCACATGGCACGTACTGCTAATGAGGGGAGAGGGGCCCACCTCACACAACCCCTCCGCTTCGCAGCCCCCCCACGCCACCACAACCACCACTACGACTACCGCCCCCCCCCTCCCCCATGAACTCCCCAACCATCATAGCCTGCCCTCTCCCCCATCCCCTACCACACTGCCCATGCAAGTGCTGTTACCTGCACGGCGGAGCTAAACGGCACGGCCTTTCGCGAGCGCACCTCATTGCTGCCTCTTTAGGGCACCTAATTAGAGCTGTGTGGGATTTAAAATAATCAATGGAGCGGCCCCGTGTCACATGAGCCGGGCCCTCTCCGTGAGCGCAATACCTTGATTGCGTGAGTGGCTTCGCCGGGCCCAACGAGCGTTAAGAAAAAAACGCGCAACAAAATCCCGGGGCCAAAAGCGAGAAATAAAACACGTCTAAAAAATGTCGGGCGCTGAAAAAGCCTCGGTGCTCAAACGTACAAACGCCGGCAAACGCCAGATCCTGCTAACAAACACCAACGTGTAGCGAAGCGGTCAGACGGCATCACGTCAAAACAAACACGCAAACCTCAGACAGACGTGTTGCAGCTTCGAGCGACGGCAAGTTGTCCCACCTCTCGTTTAGGGCAATTGCTTAAATTAAAACGTTCACTTATGTGTGTGGGATTTCTATTAGACTCTGCTAATTTAATTGTATTTTTTACATCGTCAGCTCCACGACTTGGTTCGCGAACCTTTAGCTGTGTTGCCCGTGTCTGTGACACATCAGTATATTTGAATGCACAGTCCAGTGTCCAGCCAGCGACATTAAGGCTGAGCCGCCGTGAAAGATATCGCGCTTGCTAAATATAGAGACTGTGTGTTTCTGCTTGCGATATCCGTCAAACCTAAATGGCTAAGGACATAATACTACTGTCATAGGAAGTGTTATTTATTTATTATTACATAATAAAAATTAGGGCTTTCCATGTTACCATGGCTTGATATTTAGCTATGTATGTCAACAATAAAAAGTTCACAACATTTGCAGCCTTTTTTTATCAATCACTGAAAATATCAGAGCATTGAAATGGAGTTCTCTAGCACATCAAGAATAAGGTATGTAATAGGCTTCATGCTTGCCACCTTAATATTCTTATTCATTAATAAAACATACCACCTAGGACTTCTGTGTGTGTGTGTAGTTGTGGGTATTGGTGGTGCAGTGGTTAGCATAGCATACTGGAAACCCAGTAACCCGGGTTTCATTTTTCGGCCACGGCTAACGTCAGTGGGGGGATGATAAAAAAAACTGGTTCTGGGTCTCCCTGAGGTCACCTCACCATAAATTGGTATTTGTTGTATTGTGTAATCATCTGGCTGCTTGGTGTGTCTTTGTGTGTATAAAATGGTTTGTTTAGTCACGAAGAAGAAAAAGTATATACAATCATCTTCCACAAACAAATATTTTGTTAACTTTTTCCTTCCATAACATATTCTATAGTGGGTTTGGGACATGACGAGGGATTGGGGAGGCCTTCATCCAGCAGTAGATAACAGTGACAAATAACATTCTAACAGCAATATATTGAGCAAATGTGAAATAACCTTAATATGAGTTAACTAACAATTTTTGCCCGGACATTCTATAAGGCCAAACAATGGACCCTCGTGTAACAACAAAAACACAGGCCGTGTGGTTATAAGGGCAAATCTCACATCAAAGCGTCATACTTGCAAATGGGAACATTACAAACGGTTCTGCACAGACCTTACCAGAGCAGTACAAAGTGAAACGCACGAAAACAAAACCACAAACAAACCCGCCTGCTCGCCAAAACCATTGCACCCGTGGCTCTTCCATCGCGGCGACGACGACGACGACAAGAACAGGAAATGCAACGGTCCTCGCAATATTTCCAAACCCATCGCATTATCCCAATTACGGTATCAATGGCTGCCACGCGGCAATACCCATCATCCTCAGGCATGCGAAGGCACATTATTAATCGCTCCTGGGGCTATTCCCCTCTCGTCGACACGCGGCGCGTTTAATTTTTAATGCCAACTTTTCATTTTCGCCCGACGCTTACGACGCGATAATTACCGCAATAACGCAGCGCGGCGCTTCCAGATGGCAACGTCGCTGAAGGGAGCGCAACACCTCCGAGGACGGCAGGCGCTCACCGTGTGAAATTGTTCACTTGGACAAACTCGCTGGGAATATACGATTTATATATATATCTGATGTGTATATAAAAAAAACAGGGTGAAAAAAAAATCATTAAACTCTCCTACGGAAAAACAACAACACTTCTTCGGAGCCCTCCCCACGGAGACGCCCGCTGTGAGGAGTGGCGGATCGCTCGCTCCGAACGTCGTCATCTGATCACGGCGCAATCAACGACGCCGCACCGAGAAAGCCCGCCCGGTTAGGGGGTTCAGGACTGTTTCCCCATCGTGAAACCGTTCTGCCTTGCAGCCACGGCGGCGGCATCATAGCCCCGGACCGGTGAAGGGACACGCTCGCGCGGCCGAATGACGTCCGACAACCCTAGCAAAGCAAAGATTTGCAGGGGAGGGGGGGGCACGAATAAAAAAAACGTGTTTACTTCTGTCCAGGCAATACTGCCCTCCTCGGCGTCACGGGTTTGTGACGCTGGACTTGCGACGCGGAGTGTCGCCGGATTTATTCGGTCAACCGGGCGCAGCAGATGAAACAAAGAACAAGTTTAATTAAATCCCCCCCCCCCCACCACCAACCAGCATGACACATGGGGGTCAAGTTTGGGTGGTATTTTCACCTCTTCCAAGTTGGGGAGAGGTCGCGCGCTGCGCTATGAACCCGGGGACCCGAGTTCGATTCCCGCTCACGGCCAACACCAATGACTACTATCTCAACAGGTCGTGGGCCTCTACTAGGTCGACTCAGCCTCAAATGAGTACCTGGTGCAGTGTGTAAACATCGCTACTATGGAGACAAAGGCGGCCGGGCATGGTGCTGGCCACTCACTCCCTTGTGCGCCGTGCCAGCCTTCATAGGTGCTCGCTAACAGCACTTGCCCCAACAGTCTGTTGAATCCATACGGGGGAACCTTTGTCTTTGTCTTCCAAGTTGTGTGAGCAACATTGAGGGGGCGGCTTCCTAGAGCTCCCTTCTGATGGGGAGGCTCTTCCTCCAGCAGCGGCGCGAGCGATCAATTGCAGGGTTGCGCCTTTACCCCACGTACAAAGCGCTCGGTGCTGCTTTACTTCTTGAACCGTGCCGGGCACGACGCTGCCGGGGGAGCAGACCGGGCTTCCCTGAGCACGCATGTTCGGGAGAAGCCACGCATTATGCTCACCGAGCACGCAAGGACAACGGCGCACTCCCTCTCTCTCTCTCTGAAACCTACACTCGCAGCGGAGCGTGCAAGCCCACTTGAAAAAAACACACAACGCCGGTAGGAATAAAATGAAAGAGGAATCGGGGGGTGTAAAAACGCCACTTTCACTAGGCTAACCGACAGAGGTAAGCAGCCAACGGAAGAAAGACATTCTGGGCCCAAAGAAGGGAGGCGAGGGAGGCGAGCACAAACGTGGCGTTTTGTCCTTGCCAAAGTGCATCACCGCGCCTCGTTGTCCCCGGAGGCGCGATAGCGTTTAGTTAAGGTGAGATATGCGCGCGCGTAAACAGCGAGGGCAAGATGAAGGGGAGGGAAGAAGACAAAAACGAGCGCAGAAGGGGAAAAGAAAGGGAGCACCGCGGCTTTACGAGGAGACGAGCGTCAGAGGTCGCAGCCGGGTACCCGATACCCGTACCCTACCCGATACCCGGCTACCCGTACCCAGCCGGGTACGGGTACGGGTAGCCGTTTGCGACACTGGTGCGGCCGGGTACGGGTAGGCCGTGAGTCACTGGTGAGTCACCGTTTGTCACTCATTTCGGGTAGGGTACGGGTAGGGAACGGTTACGGGTACCCATTTTCGACCCTGGTGCGGCCGGGTACGGGTACGGGTAAGGAATCAAAACCCGTTTGCGACCTCTGACGAGCGTCGTGTGTGCACGGGGGGGGGGGGGGGAGGTGGCGAAACGCAGCCCCGGAGAGAGACGCGAGCGCGTGGGCATCTCCTGCGAGCTCCGCTGTAAACACCGTGACACGGGCGCGCCGAACAAATAGGGCCGCCTCGCGTTAGGGGGGCGCTTCTCTTCCTTGCCCCCCACCCCACCCCGCCCCGCACCGCCCCCCCCCCTCTCTCTGTTGTTTAGAGAGACAAAAACAGCAAAACAGGCACAACTAACAAGCTAATGACTTAATTGCAAGAACGCAAAGAGCGGTGTCACGAGGGCGGTGGGGGTTGGTGGCAGCGTTAGGGGGATGGACCGAGCGGGTAGCGTCTGAGATGGGAGGGAGGGGGTGGGAGTGGAGGGGAGAATGCATTTTCAAAGGGCACTTATTTGGAGAGCTGCTGCAATTAGCGAGCAATTGTATATGAAGAAGCTGTGCTTGTGGCCTACTCTGGGTCAGTGTGGGCTTATAAAGAGGATGGGGTGGCAGGGGCAGGAAATGTGCTTTTCATCTGCACCAGTGCATTTGACTCAGCCGCGGTGTTTTTTTTTTCCCCCCGGCACCAAATTATCGGTCTGCGCTTTGTCTCACCGCCCCACATTTGCATATTGCATACCTCCTGTGGGTGTAAATGATTTGTCTGTATACGGACAATCGTTGAGTCTAATGACTTTTTGCAAAGTTAAACGCGAAAAGAACAGAATGCTGCTGCGTGACAATGTCATGGCACTCTTCTCCCCCCAGTAAGGTTAAGGAGACGATTCGCATCATTAAAAAAAAGAATCATTCGTGGTTTTTTTCGGTTTGTTTTGTTTGCCACGACGACGGAGGAGTTAAACGCAAAGCACGCGAGTCCGATGTCCCCACTGAGCAGACGATGGCCTGCTTTGGTTAACCCTTCAGCGAAGACGTCTGGTGTCTGTGTATTTTGTAAATTAATATTACGATAGATAAATGTGAGAAATCCATTTCAGAGCCACTTATTCCCCCCCCCCCCATTCCTCCGAGCTAATTAACAAGCCAGATTATGGGGAAGGATAATTAAGCCTGCGTTAATTTCAAATACATCAAGAAGGAAATGGTGGGACATATTGAATGGATGGATCATTAAATTCTCAGGCAGGTCAGCTGTATGAAATACCACAGACACCTTGCAGGAGTCTAACAAATATGCAGGAATAATTTTTCTTTCTCCATGATTCACCACTGTCAAAATGTATCAGATGGGATTTTTAAAGAGTACACAAGTGAATTTTGAAATGAAACAAAAAAAATCTCGTGTCTATTGACTGGCGTGTCATAAAAAATGTCATTTTTTTGCAAAGCCTACAAAAAAATTCTACCTATCACCACATTCCCAAAAGCCCCCGTAACACCCAGTCAACAAAGCTCACATTACACATTACAGTAAGCACAAGATAATAATAATAAAATAAAATGGAACGAAGACAAAAAAACTGAAAACGAGAGAGAGAGAAAAAAAGAGCATCTCTCTGGGAGTGAATGTTTAATGGACGTCCTGGAGTTTTCTTTGATCTCAGCTTTCCCTCTCTCCTCCACATCAGCATCCTCCCGCCCGCTAAACAGCCTCTCAGATATATATATTTTTCTCTTTATTGTATATTTTTTTTATTCCTCCCCGCGTATATCGCGCAGAAGAGTGACGCGGCCTGCCTGCCTGCCTGCCGTGCAGATGTACCACTCTGCCCGCAGAAATAATAGGACGGGCGGAGGGGGGGGGGGAACGAACGACGCACCCCCCTCCACATCCCATTTGTTAGAGCACTGCACGCGTTTGTACCAGCATTGTTTGCGGTCACGAGCGCACAACCACTGCTTTTGTGCCATCGAGCCAGATGGTAAGAAAGGCCGTGTTTTATGGGGGGGCTGTGCGTGTGCCGTTGCATAAGGACGCAGAAGCGGTGTCTGTGCGCCGCCGTCGCCGCCGCCGCCGCCAGAATGACATTTCTGTTCGAATTGGTGTGTCAGCAACGCTGCCACCGCTCGCCGCACATGCGTGCCCGGCTTTGACATCTCAACCGTCGGGTGCTGTTTATTTATCACGTTTAGATTATGCTCTGTGTCCATTTGCATGCAAACACGCTCCTTCAAATATTTCAGTGGCCGGCCTCCCCTACCCCCGCATAATCCCCTCCCCCCCCACCCCTAATGATGATGACCACTCAACAAGTAATGCGACATCAAACTGGCCACAACAGAAAGGAAAAGAACACGTTTGTCACAACGGAGCAGCTAAAGTCTCAGTCGACGAAATTATTTCCACACTATTCCATTTGCTTATCTTCACGTCAACAAAGTAAATTCGGTATAAATAAGTTTGTTTCATGCGGAGCGAACAAGACACACACACAAAATACAAGTAATAAAAACTGAAAAAAATCCAGTAGGTGTATGGCCACGCATACCTGCAGAGAAATAACAAAGTATCCAGCTCGAAATCCTATTGTGGTTTTTACGCCCCTGCAATAAAAAATAATGAAATCCCCCATCACATTCGTTCCCACTGCTTCCTCGCTCTCCCCTGGTGAACCGGTGCGGGCAGATGCAGGCATATAAATCGGGCGATTTCCGTGCCGCGCAATGGCATTTGTGGCAGACAGTCGGAGCTCTGTGCCATGGGACGGCATTGGCTTACGAAGCGCACGTCCGGAATTCGATCTGAGCTTAACGCGGCAGTGAGCAAAGCGCGCGCGGCGAAAAAAGCAACACGGCACTCGTATTGCCACTTTCGGAGGAAGATCCCGGCGTTGTTTTTATTTTTTAAAGAGCTGCCAATTTCCCTGCCGATGGCACCGCCGACGGCGCCATTCCATCACGGGGTTACGCGCGACTCTCGCGGACCCACGTACGCGTGGGATGGCAGCGCGCGCACGCACAAATGTGTACAATGGAGAAGATCCCCTCTGTGGCCTTAAGAGACTACTGGGGGGGGGGGGGGCCAACGCCGTTAGCGCGTACCCCCGCTGACGCCCAGCCCGGTGCCCGCGGGGGGGGTGGTTGGCCAGCACCACGTCCTGACCGCCTTTGTCTCCATAGTGTCCCCATAGTGGAGGCCCAGGAACTGTTCAAATAATCGCCGCTGGTGTTGGCCATGAGCGGGAATTGAACTCGGGTCGCCAGATTTCGTAGCGCAGCACGCTAACTGCTACGCCACCGCTCCCTACAAAAAATTATATTATACAGACACACTTTCACAGGCGTACGTGCAGGAGAGCTCATCCACAAGTAGACGTGTGGATTTACTGACAATGGCACACAAAAGGTAAAGCTCTTGCGAGGAGGCTCTATGTACTGTGGGGGCCAAGTGCCGTGACCAAAAATCTATTCGGGCCCATAGAGCACCCCAGATCAGTACCACGCACAACCACCTTTGTCTCCCCAGTGCTGTTTGCTTGCTGAACCAGGGACTCCTTTGCAAATACTAATAAACACATGAATATGCACACTCCCATATACAGTAAATAGAGACAGGCAGAGATATTCTCATATATATGAATACAATAGTTGCCACTAGTGGCTGAATGGGTCATGTAAACTCATTAAATTGATATATATATCGATGCCTCAATGCATCGTTCCACCCCTAATGAATACAGACACACACTCCAAGAGAGACACACACACAAAAGCAAGCACACTTACGCTGCAAACACAATCCCAAGCACACACACACAGGCACTCACCAAAAAAAATCTCAACGTTAACTCGTTTGAAACAAGCAATCCGCAACCTGTGTTTTGTCAGGCACTAAAGACGCTTCATTATCCAACCATGCCCCCAAAACACCCACTGATGTTCTGCTAGCTTCTAAGAAAAACTTTGTTGTTGAGCGACAGGGGGGGGGGGGGGGGGGGGGCGGGGGGGCTAAAACACGAAAAAAACAAGTGAAGAGATCTTTTATTTGCTATTATTCTTGCTGTACCTTGGCTCGACGCACTCACACACATCATTACGGACACCTGCACGCAAAAAGAAACAAAACGGAGCGAAGCGGCGGATAATTTATTCCGGGTCACGTGGAGGCGAGCCGGCGCTCGCGCTAAACGAACGCGTAATGAGCATCGGGGATGCAGTTGCGGCAAAATGGAACGTTGGCCAAAACGCCCCCCTCTCTGATCATGGAGTGTCGGAAAGTTACGGAGGACGAGGAGGAGGAGGAGGCGGCGGCGTTGGCGGCGTTGGCGGCGGGATCGTTCTCGTTCTCGCCATCCACATGAAAGGCAGCGGAATCGCGCTTTCGCCTTCTGCACGGCGGCTCCGAGTTTTTCTCTCGCGAATTTTTTGTTGTCGTTCGTCCCCCCCCCGCCCGCCCGCAGGCTGAGAGACAACGGCAGCGGCGACGACGACGGTCGCCCGTTGTTCGCGTGGGGGGCGGCGGGCGGGCGGGCGGGCGGGCGGCGGGGCGACCACGACGTCCCTCCTCTGAGCCGGGGACATTTTTAGACGCTGCATCACTCTGGTGACGGCAAGGTGAAGAAACAGCTCCGGCAATGACAACAGCTCGTTTGTTTTCCTTGTCAGCATGATTTTAATTCCATTATGTTTACAGCATCGTGTGCTTCTTTTTCGCACGAGATAATGAAGTGGGGGGGGGGGGGGGTTTTTCTAAGAAAAAACCCCCCCCCCCCCCACCCCCTGGCTATTACCCACACTGCTGTGTGCTCTTCTCCACGACCAACTCTACCCACAATGCCCCGTGAAGGCCAGCATACTGGGACGAATCTCTCAAAGCCGTTCATACGTCCAACTCTCTATAACTGTCATAGTCCAAAAACCCCACATTACACCCAAGGTAAAAAAAATGTGGATACTTTTCCATTTACCTATTCTCTATATTGATTTAATTGTACTTGTACAGCGCTTTGTCAATCCACTGCTGGATGATGACTGACCCACGATGTGCAGACTATGGGAGGGGGTTATTTGACCATACCTCGGCCCAGATGATTTATTGCAATACACGTGCTTGGTATTTTCCCAGTGTGTACAGCATCACGCCTGTTTCTCGTCACGTCCTTAAACAATGTATTATAGTCCAGGCTTATCGCTAAAGACACCTTTGTGCAATGATGCCATGTAAAGCCATGCCAAACAGCAAAGTACTCGACGCTCCTTTTCTTTGTAAGGAAAAGCATTACCCACTCAGGCTCACGAAATGATTACGCCGCCACAATGCAGCACTAATCGGTTGCAGAAGTTGACATGGCCACTGCGAGGTGCCGTGGTTTTGTCACGAGAAGGGCTCACACACAGCCTCAGTGCTGTGGACATCAATAAAAGAGCCAGGGGTCTGTTTGCCTACGTTCCCTCCGCTGGCTCCCAACCCAATCCCTGATTAAATTCAAAATCGCCCTCCACCCTCTTGAAGATCCACCACGGACTCGTCACTGCCTGCATCTCCCCTCCCATCTCATGCTGCTCCCCAATCCGTGTCCCCTCTCCGCTACAGCAACCAATGGATTCTGTCAAAGCATCCAGTGTCACTCAATTGGAGGTTGCCCATTCTCCTCTGCTGCACCCACGGTCTGGAAATTCCTCCACCCCCCCTCATCTATCTGTGCTGCTGCAGACTAGAACTGCTCAGTTCAGCAAGCAAACTTTTATTTTTAACTGTGCCTATGACTGCCTCTCTCTCTGGCTCTACAACATACATTTGAAAACATCCTCACAGTTCAACGAGATGTGGTTGCATTTAGATGATGCACAAATTAACATCGTACAGTGATCGTATTGTACAAGGGGCTTGTCTTTCCATGGGAAAAAAAACTAAATACACTTTGTATGTATGTAATGTATGTTGAACTTCAGTTCAACACGTAGGCTTTCGCGTCAAATATTAGCCATAATAGAGGTTTTTGGGTTAGATCGCATAAATATAAATGTGTCGTTAAACCCAACACCACCCGACACAGCCAATTAGTAAGGTTTGTCACGTAAACAAAAGATGCCAATTCGTTACTAGTAGAGCACACCAGTTGTGTGTTGGAGAGTAAATCCACAACATTTACGCGATCTAACCCAAAAACCTCTATTATGGGTGTTGAACTTTTTTCGCACCGTATGTAGCCAACCGTGCTATTCGGAGGTGCGGGGAAGGACAACAAACTAAAAACAAACAGCAGTTCGAAAGAAATGAGTTTTCAATCTCAAAGAAATTAGTTTTCACTTTAGCCTTACCCACAATCCTGCCTCTTGATTTCCCATCTCACTGCAGCCCTTTCACAGTTGGCTCATACGCCAGTGAAGGGTCTGTGAATCCTAGCACGGGACGCACGCTTGCCCGGCGCTGCGAGTGATCAGTGAGAGCAGAGAAGCTGATGCATGGGCAGAGGCTCCATCCGAATCGAAGTCACTCATTTGCAAGGACACTCGGCAGCTTCCATGAGATACGCTCGGGGTCATAACAACAACTGCCGTTCGATTGGCACGGTTAGCTACGTTTGGATGGCTAAGTATGGTGCGAAAGAAGTTCAACATACATACATTCTGGAAGATTGATCAGATTTGCTATGGTTTAAGTCACCTTATTCACCAGCACATTTTACACGTATGTAATAAAGAAAAAACATGAAAATCTCAATCAATACATTGTAGTAATTAATTACTCTTAAAATATCGAGCTGAAATAATCAGCTTCGCAACTCATAAATGTATTATTTGCATTAAAACGAATTATGTGTTGGCCATGAAGCATTGTAGTTAAATAAATCTACCTCCATTGGCCTTTTCGCATTTACAATATTTAATTCCGCTGGATAATATTGGCCTGAAATGCCCATAGGCTGATGAGACCAAGAGTACTTTCCTCTCATGTTGAGGGATGATCAGAGGTACATATTGAAAAGTTAACAAAAACACGTCTGATAATTCATTATCAGAAGAAGGTCTTCCCAATCAGTGTTAGTCACTGGGGTCGTTTAACCGTACTTCACCATGCTGGTTAAATGCGATTTGTTTAATTTGGGGGGGTGGCGGGGGGGGGAATCCAGGACCTGTTCAGATATCACTTGCCATTGATGTTTGTCATGGCCCGGGAATTGAAATCAGGTCGTTGGATTCATAGGGTGGTGAGCCAACCACTGTTGCCGCCGCTCATTGCCAAATTAATAATGAGACCTTCAAGAATGACAACGTTACATGTATATGTTGTGTTGCCTTGTGTCTTCCTTGTGAAAGGAAGCGAACGTCTTCATGGGAATTTGAACCTCATTATGAATAATGTTAACTTTCTGTACCGTACACCCAAAAATTTGTCACCAATGGGCAGTTCCACAAATTGAGGTGTGTATTTCAGACACTTAAAATACGCGTGCATACATTAGTATTGCCTTGATGTGGCTTTTTTACTGGGTCATAAGTATGTCAACCAATTTGCCCAGTAATTCATGGATAAATAATTTTCCACCTCTCTTAATGAGAGAGAAATGTTCATAAAATACCATCCTGCCATAGGTCCTCAGACAGTCTGACTTTTTCATACATGCTGGATGGCAACGGTTGCTTCATTTCCATGCACGTGTCAAACCATTGACTTATTCCATAAATAAGCCATGTTTTCTAAAACTACAGATAAATGCTTTCAAAATGACACCGCATATGTATTATTAAGATGAATGTGAAATCTTGTGCACGAGTTTGCCTAATTTGCGGAACTGTCCTAACGGCATGTTTGTGATTATTCTGACTTAACCTAACGTCACAGTGCACCGACCGTAAACTAATTAGATATTTATACATTTGTCAGCCCTTAAACACCAACAATGCCATGGCCTGGGTCAAGTGACCACGCATTTCATCCAGGGTTTAATTTCTCACTGAATATTGGCTGTGTCACTCGCTGGCAGACTGGTGATGGCACACGCATCCACAGTCATAGCAAGACGTACGGAGGATGTGGTGTGCTGGGTGGCAGAGACATTTTGCTCGTCGCTGTCCTGAACAGACTCGGTTTGAATAAAACCCTGGTGCCATCGCTCTGGGTAGGAGACTGTGTGAGCCCTCGCGCCTGCTCAGCTACGCAAGCTCTGAGCAGTCGAAACCCAACATTGGTCATAGCTGCTGCTGCTGCTGGTATTAATTTAATGACAGCGTTTGAATGAACCGCAGAGTATTTCACATCCAAAGCTAATCGTTATAGACATCATAATGAAATACCCTTCCATAGGTTTTGTTGAACCACGAGATGGAACGGATTGTGGCCTTACTCCTTTAGACAAATACAAATTAAAAGCGTTGCACGCGCTGCACACGTCCGATGATTGCTAAACACGTCCCCAAATGACGTACAGAGCCACAATTTTAAATTAAGATGGAGATCTCGTGTGCGTGCTTGCGTACATGTGCGCACGCGCGCGCGTGTGTGTGTGTGTGTGTCGCACGTGAGGTAGAGAATGCTGATTCAAATTAGTCAATGTCGCAAGGGACTTGTTTTGCAATCATCTGGCGAGCGCAGTGTGTGCCACGACCTAATTCGTACTGGAGGAAGGAGAAATGGATTTTGGGAGGCCCTGAATTAACGGGTTGCGTTGCTCTGCAGCTTCTAGACCATGAAGCCAGTGCCTTCCCAGAATGCACAGATTTGTAGTCTCAAATTCATAGTAATGGTGTAATTATAAATAATTTAAAGATCCACTGATGGATGACGGCCACCCCGACACGCTGCGTCGGTCAAGAATGACCATACTTCACCACACTGGTAAGTGGGGGTTATTGAATTAGGTGGGGATTGGGACGCGGGAGTAAGCTGGTGCAGATTATTACTCACCAACTCAGACGGCCAGGTTTCTAACACAGTGCGTTCACCTGAATGCCACCACTCCACCCCCTAAATTCAATACGTATTTTCTATTTTACATCAGACTATATATATTTATATATTTGTCCAGGCAGTGTTAATGATGTATACGGTGGAGATTTTAAGTTTTTTTTTCTTTTAAACAGTCTGCAGATCGAGAAATGACGGAGAAAGGATCCCTCTCTCCGAGCTTGGCTCCTGATTTCGCCCTTACATGACCTAGGAACGGATATGAAAAACCGGTCTTTCCCTTCGTCGCTCTTGAACGCTATCCTCCCCGCAAGCAGGAAACATTTCAAAACAGCACCTCGCCATGTATCTTTCTGGTGGGAACTTTACTACGAAGGGACACAACTATTTTCTTTACCACATCCCTTGCTTGGCGCAGCAAACGACACACACACACCCACACATTCAATCGCTATGCAAGGATGCCATAATTTATCATCATGGGATAATAAGCATTCACTCAAAACTCACACTGCTCAATTTATTTGTGCATGTGGTCACTCCGTACGCCACCGCAGCAAATGTTACGTGATCAATAAAAATAAACACGGGACTGAAAAATAAGGGCAATGTTACTTTAAGTCGATGGTATATTTTAAGTACATGTACTCAATGTTTTTTGAATTGTAATAAAAACAATGAAAAAAAGTACTCGGTGTTTTAAGCAAACTTCGTATCGGTCGAAGATGAATAATTAAAGTCACGTTTCTTTCTTCTACTCTTTACTCCCCCCGCGCGCCCCCCCCCGTGTACATATCGATCAGAAAACATGAACAATGACAAGTAACGTGGAACAAAAGGTGAAAAGTGAGCAAAGATTCACGGACAGATGACACGCTTGGCACTGCAGTTGAGAGGTGGGAAGCGGGCCACACGTGCATTACGGAACGTGCGCAAATGTGAGACGCAATATTGACCATCGAGGAGAGCACGTGGGCTTAGGTAGGACATGGCGCTGGAAGGTTTAATGATGGCCGGTGGATAAGACAAACAATGGAGTGGCAGCCCGAGAGGGTGCGTCCACCGAGCAGATGAAGCAATGGAATCGGCTTGTGTAAATTCGCATCGCTACACTTTGTTTGTTATTACATTGGTTTGGTTCTGTTTTCGGGGTTTCCCATCCCCCCCCCCCCGCTTTCCATTTGCTTCATTGTTGCACTTGCTTTCGGGGGGGGGGGGCGTGTTTGCCTTGTCATTCTGGCGACCCAGGTCACCCTTTGAAAACAAAAGACTATCCTGGTCCATTATTCAGTTCTCACCTGGGTGGTTTAACAAAATAAACGTGAACTTGAGAATTGGCGACAGCTTTGGGGCAGGGGGGGCGGGCGGGCTTTCATCCAGCAATGGATACATCGCGGCCGATAACGACGAAACACTGCCTGTGGCTTGTTTATAAGCACAGACCCCGACAGCGTCACGAACGTGTAAAAGAACAGACTGCTGTGTGTGCTAAGGTTGCATCTCAATTGTCTACCGACAGAATAAGTCATTTCTCAATTACTCCAAACGAAGGCCTGCCAAGCCATTGTTAGTCCAAGTGCTGATAAATGTATCACGCCGATTACAATATATACAATGCATGCATGCATGCATAGAGGCAGCACAACACACAAATAAGCATCGGCATGCACTGAATCGCCGCAAGATTATTCAAAGAACCCTTTTTAACATAACACGCAAATGTTATTCACGCTGCGACAGAATAAGCGAGACGCAAAAGATGTTCACGGAATCCGCTCCGCTTCATTAAGAGTAACATCGGATATAACTCGTCGACTGTGTCTCCACATGTAAATACAAATATTTAGAAGTCCATCGACGTATTGGCTTTCCAGACCAATACAGTATTATCCATCAGCATTTACTTAAGCAAGCACATTTCCGGGGTCATCATTTCGGCCTTCTTCTGAGTCAAGCCCCGTATGAAGAACAAATGCTGCTGGGTTTCCAGATGTTAATGACAAGAGCACTCCATCGAAATTGCGAGGGCCCTGTTCAATGCATACAGAAGAGCGTTCTGCTTAAATGTGCTTTTACCCACAATATTCCACAGTAAAGCATAATGCGTGCGTATGCTTAAGAGTTCCGTTGCATCGACACATAATGTGGAAATGTATGGTGAACTTCCTTCGCACCGTACGTAGCCAACCGTGTTAATCGGAGGTGCGGGGGAATGACAACAAACTAAACAGAAAAAGAAGTTCTAAAGAAATGTGTTTCAATCTAGATTTAAAAGTGCATAGCTCCAGTGGCTTCCTAATATCGAAAGGAAGAGCGTTCCAGACGGCCGCAGAAGCGCACATAAAAGCGCGCGATGCGGTGATCGTCTTTGTTCGATGGCTAGCGCACAGCCGCTACGAGGATGACCAGAGTTCACGTGATGGTTCATGCTCCTTGACGAGATCGGCAAGGTGTTGTGTGGTTCATTTGTGGCAAGCGCTTTGATAAGCTATAAGCGCAGCGCTTGTAGGTGTAAACGGAGCTAGAAGACACTGTCAAAGCTCTCTTCTCCAGGACGGCACACGCGAAATGTTAATTAACTTACAACACAGACGTTCGGCCAATGCATTCTGATTAACGTGTGTAGCGCATGTTTAAATTAATAGCGGCTCACTCAGGCGGGCCCCCTGCAATCAGAAACGAGCCACGCTCCTTCATACGATTATGATTGTAATGATGCTAGATGTTCATGAAAATGGACATTTGCAAAAAACGCGGGCATTGTGCCCAAGCAGAAATTTTGTAAAGACGCGTACGTTAAAATCAAATAAAAACGTATATGTATGCATCGAAATATACAGCGCAAATTTGAGCTAAACCCAAATCTTTTAACGAAAAAAACCACGTACAAATTTGCTGATAAGCCAGAGGCGCTATCTTTGTGTCAATAACATAAACAAATTGAACAATTGCTGGTATTTTCCAGAAAGTGCCTTCAAACCACCAAACCTGACAATTGCTGTAAATCTTTCACGGGCTAATCACACTGCGAGATCAGAAACAGCGCCGAGGCAACGGCAAACACCTGAACAATGGCAGCTGGAGCCTGAGGGTTACACGTTAACAAGACATAACCGCGGTGGCGGCCCATTGTTTTGGAAAAGGTCCAGCCCAGGAGCCGGTCTTGGCCGCTTTATCTCCGCGTTCCACCCCACTCACTTAACCACCACCCTTCCCCGCCAAGCCGCCCCCTTTTCACGCCACACTCTCACCGCAAGCGGCCAGGCAAAGGACGGCAAACGCCAGGACCCCGTTGAGCCGAACTCCCGTTGAGCCGAGTTTGCTCGGGGAGATAAGTCCCCCCCCCCCATTCCCCGTGAGCCGGTGTCTCCGCCAAGGGCTATCTTATCGGCCTGGCTGGCACGTGCCCTGGCCACAACCGATGCACGTGGCATCAGAGCGCTGGCGGCATAAGCTGCTGCTGCTGCTGCGATCCGGGCCTCGTCATTCATTGCGCCACTTGACTATACCCACCGACCCTGAGCCCCTCTGTGAATCTCTACTGCGTTGCATCGTCTGGAAAAAAAAAATCAGGGTTTACCGTGCACATCAAAATGACTTTTTTTTTGTAGCCCCCTAAATTATTAAATGGTGTTATGTAGCCGCTTTTTTGTTCGGATGAAATTAAATACGCTGCGTCTGTTTTGAAGCTTGTTTTTATGTACATGCATTTAATTGATTGTACGTGTTTCCATTACTATTTAATAGCGATCCTCTCTGCGTGTACGCACAGTACGCACGGGAATTCCTTTTGGCACAGGGTCAAATTCTATACAAGCATAAAAACAGCACATTCGTTTAAACTCGTGTATACCGAATCGAGAAAAGGCTTGGGATATAAACTGTTTAAAATTATTTACTTGTGAAAATACAACGTGGACTTACTTGCCGTGCCACCCACATATCGGGTAACCCAACGCCTCCACAATAGGTATCGTTCTTAAAAATATGCTATCTACATACTGTGTCCTTGTTGCATAATATAACCTGTAGGTGCAACTAGACCACTCGGATCTGTTCATACCAACAACGAGGACCAAATGCAGTCATCGCGACTTCACTCTAAACGCGACGGCGGTGTCACCCCCGGTCGAGATATTTACGCGCCGACTGAAAAACAACAGCGCACACCTCGCACCGACAAAAGGGCCGAAAAACACTCGCTGAAGACGCACGGCGATTAGCAGCTCTCAAGGAACGGTCCCGATCATGGCTCCGCCAACACGCGGCACCGTTGCAGGTACGCGCGGCTCTCGCAGCGGACTCACGTACGCGTGGGTTGGCAGCGCGCGCACGCACATATGTGTACAATGGAGAAGATCCCCTCTGTGGCCTTAAGAGACTACTGATGGGGGCAAGTGCTGCTAGCGAGTAGCACCTATGAAGGCCGGCGCGGTATACGAGGGGGGGATGGTTGGCCAGCACCATAGTGGTGATGTTTAGACACTCTGCCAGGTACTCATTTGAGGTTGAGTCAACCTCGGGGAGGGCCCAGGAACTGGTCAGGTAATCGTCATCCATCCTTGTTGAACTTTGTTCGCACCGTACGTAGCCAACCGTGCTTATCGGAGGTGCGGACTAATCCTCGGACTAATCATGAATAAACTGAAGGATAATTATCCTTAAGTAAAATTACTTAATGTGTGGAGCGGTGGCACACTGGTGAGCACACTGCTCTGTGATATTTTGAATGGTCCTGGCTGACCCCCGGCATGGTGAAATATTGTCAAACAACCCCCCACAACCGACGCGGCATATGCCTTCAAGCAATGAACTGACAAATGTCTGAAAATCATTCATTTCAGTTTTCAAATATAATTCTATGAATGTAACGAGTAGCTCGAACTCATATCCAACCGGACATACTAATACACAGGCCTAATTGCTGTATTTGTTAAAAAGTCACTCATTTATAATATTTTCTACGGGAATCATGCGGCCACGTCTCTCTCAAACGAACATCTAAGAGCTGCGGCTTTCAGCCCCCAGAAACCTGAGAATCAGCCACCTCTGATGAGGTCACAGGTTCCACTCTCGACGGAATGACTCCATTTGATATCGGCGACTTTAAGAGACATTCACCGCGGCACTTAAGCATAAGAAGCGCACCGTCAATTCCCTCTCAACACTGCGAGGCCCTTTGATGTGAACTGTTTAGCCGAACAATGCTCAAGCCCAGCCGGCATTCGCGCTGATTTATGCCAATGGAACGTCGCCACCAACACGACCTTACGAGAACTCCAGCCACAAGGACAGATAACCTTTGCGTAAAACGTGAACAAACGATACGCCGTAATATACTGTCTTATAAAACATTATCTCGGAGGACAATAATTTCAGCAGGGTGGGGGGAGGGGTGGGGGGAGGTGTGCGGAAAAAATTGCATTATTTCAAAACTTAACGCTCCGTGAAAGAACGAGGTAATGCGGCAATCGAGCACGTGCCAAAGGGCCGATCCGAAACGGCTTCCGAGAAAGGCAGCAACATTTTTTCTTTTTTAGCGTTGTTTAAAAAAAAATAACTTCCTCTCAAATTCCATTACACCGTTTTTCATTAAACTCAGCAGCCATCATTAGTTTTAAAAGATAATAACTCGGCGCGCAGTGATAAGCGGACGGACGCGGCCGCTGCGAGCCCCACTGCGAGCACATTTCTTTGATTTTAATGCGTCTTGGGGAGAGAGGCGTCCCTTGGAGCAACTCTCCCCTGCTGGCGTTCGGGGAGGGGGGGGGGACCTACTCACGCCCAAGACTCATTACGGTTGCCGCCTAAGCACCGTCGTTCAAACGCGCAGATTTGCGGGGTCCAGCTACGTCGCAGGCAAATGTTTTGCGTCGTTTAAAAACGCGGTACCGATGAATAACTTTGAATGTTCTTAAATGAAATGAAAAGGACGGAGGGGCTTTATTTTTATATGTGAAAAATAAGGAGAAAAGTTCAATGGAATGCGTCGCCTTGAATTTTGCGAGACATGCGAATGGGACGTCTGTTCTCCGACGAGCCAGAGCAACAGCAAAAACAAACTTTGTTCCTCCTTTGAAAAATATTTAATCGTAAGAAGACGAAAAAAAACACGTGCATTACGGACCGCCGATATCTGCAAAAAAAGTTTTTAAAGACTCTTTCTTCACATTTTTTAAGTCCGTACCAAAACATAAATATTTCTTTTAAATGCCAAGTTTGATCCGACGTTCCACTTCGCGTGGTGCACACCTGTTCTCACCTCTCTCGACAAATTAAACGCGATTATAAACAAAAATAAACACGCTCGGAGCGCGACCTGTACAACCGTTCGTGTGAATCACTTACAAGGCAATTTTTTGTCATTTTGTTTTACGGCGAGAACATCACTCGAAAACGTAACCGATGCCTGCGGACGACGCCAACACAGAGCGGAATGCAAAAACCAAAATGAGAGAAACACAGACAACCTCCCCACACTCACTCTCTCTCTCTCAGACCCCCCCCCGTCCCTGCTTCCAACCTTCTCCCCAAACTCGTTATCGCACCAACCCTGGTCCCACGCCGCGGCGAAACATCGACTAATTAAAATGTCAGCGTTTTAGGCTTGCAAGGAAGATATCCAAAAGGTAGCGAGGAAATCAATCACCGGGACAGACCTGACACGGCGGGTTCTCTTGATGGAGTAAAAACAGGGAAAGCGACGCTCCTTTGAGCTTCCTCTCCCTCCTCCTCCTCTCCTTCAGGAAAAAAAAATCTCACTCCCCCCCCCTCCTCGTCCTCGTCGTCTTCTGGTGTCGCGACCCCCCCTCCGCCCGCGCCGCCCCTCCACCCCAGCTCAGCTCAGCGAGCGCGAGGCGAGAGAGAAGCCACTTGACACAAGGACGGCGGCAGCGGTGGCGAAGGCTGCCGCTCCGCAGCGGAGTCGGCGGTGGGATGAGAGGAGCGCAGAGCGACCGGCCCGCTCACGCTGCTCGCTGCTTGCCCCGGGGGGTGGTGGTGGTGTGTGTGTGTTGGGGGGGGGCGAGAGACGCTGAGACGAGCAAACGGACCCGGAGCCACGGCTGCGGCGCAATTGGTCGGGTCCGCTCTCTAATCACGACTAGCATAAATAAACAAACGGAGCTGCGAGGGCTTGACGGAGCAGGGGCGGGAGGGGAGGGGGGGGCCGCACGCGGGTGTTGTTGGGGTTGCGGTGGTGGGTGGGTGGCTGGCTGGCTGGGTCGTGGAGGGCGCTTGTGAGCGAAACAAAGCATTCCTTAACACGACAATGGGATTCCTGTACTGGCCTTATCACTCTGGCTTTGGTCAACATAGAGGCCTGTCGTTGGGTAAACAGGAGGGGAGGGGGGGAATCACAAAGCTGCCCCCCCCGCCCCCCCTTTTATCCGGGATGCACCACCAACCCGGATGACACCACATTGTTGTTGCTGCTGGAAATGAAAAGCTCTCGCCACACCGAGGGGACACTTTAAAAACAACACAAATCCAGAGCAGTTTTCTCATCATTGTCATCTCCATCTTCGTCATTGTTGTTGTTGTGTTGTTTTTTCTTCGATTCTCACGACAGCGACCGCAGCAGCAGCGCGCGCTCGCATCTTCTCGGTCGTTTACAAAACGATCAACCTTAAATGTGCACCGTTCCGTAACAATACGCAAATGTTAACGGGTCAATTTGCGGGCAGGCGGGCGGGAATCTTAATCGGAATCACTGGCAGAGGTGTTTTGTAACATACAGTCCATTGTGCACTGTGGGAGACTGCTATGTATAATGTACACATAATATACATACATACACGTCATGCACACACATGTGCGCGCGCTGCATTCTCGAGTAGTAAAAAATGAATATATTCGTAAGTTGAACAAAATGAGGAGGGGGCAAATTAGACACATTCTCGAACGACTGTCCTAAAATAGGAAACAAACTAAAATGCCGTAAAAAACATTGAAGTCACCACGCACGTGGACTATTTATACCGCGGGGTTGGGCACCGCGCGGGAGCCCAAGAATGGAAATGTTCTCGCTGCGGCACGGGCAGGAGAACAGAGGCACGCCGCGCGCACAGGGCTCGGTAAAACACCCGATCCTGGCACCATCCTGACCCCCGGTTGTGTCGATGTCACGCGACGCGCGTGCGCGACAACGTGGCCCCCCTCGAGGGGGTCGTGGGGGCCCCCCCCCCCCCCCCGGCCCCCCCCCCCAAAAAAAAACCAAGTCGTCTGAGTGCAGGTTGTTTTTTTTTTGTATGGAAACCTACAGTCCGTTTTATGTAGAGAGAGAGAGAGAGAAAAAAAATCGACGCGTTGACAATCGGCCGCGAGCGTCAAGAGCGGTGTCGTGCTCAATTTGAGCATTCAAGGTGGTGCTCGTGCCGCCCGATTCGCAGCCGTCACCGAGCGAGTGGCGGAAATTCCACATTCCAATCGCAGGGGCGATTTCTCTCCACACGGCAGCCCATTTGGGATCTTCCCCGCAACAACAACAAAACAACGCTTGCTTTATTAAGCCCCGGGAGTGATGGTGAGCCGAGCGAACTCACAACCGGGTTTTGTACTCGAGCACAGTGAGAAGACGCACGGAGACTAACAAACAAATGTTGCAAGCGAGGCTTAAAATCGCACCAAGAAGCGTGGGGAGACAGACGCTCGCGAACGACACTGAGCTCGAGATAGAGGAACAGGTGGGAGCAGAGCGCGTGGCCAAAGTTAGAGACCTCTAATTGACTGCTTGGACCAGCGAGCGGCCTTGGGCAGGACACCTCTGATTGGCACGGTTGACGACGTACGTTGCGAAATAAGTTCAACATACATACGACATGTCACGAGAAGGGGTGAAGGCCGGCGGTCGCAACTAAAGTCGCAGGAAGAGGGGCAGTCAAATGAGGGTACAAAGACAAAGATCCCCCGTATAGCCTTAACAGGCTTTTGGGGCAAGTGCTGTTAGCAATCACCTATGAAGGCTGGCATGGCACACGAGGGGGTGAGTGGCCAACACCACCCCCGCCCGCCTTCGTCTCCCGAGTCACGATGTTTACACACTGCATCGGAGACTCATTTTGAGGCTGAGTCGACCTAGGGCAAGCCCAGGACCGGAAGGAACACACCCAAAGAGGACGACCACCACGGAGTTGGGGCAATAGAATGAGCTACGCGTGCAGGCGCTGGGTGGATTGACACGCCGCAGGACTGTGCGAGACCGCGATGGATCGGGGGACACCTCGATCCAGCAGTGGATTAATCGTGGCTTATCGTATTCTTCGTACGGCCGATGTTGACGTAGAACAACAGCTACGATTTGACATTGAGGTTGTTGAGCCAGAGAACTGCATCCCGGAGTAGCGGGGAGGTGCATCGCTGTGACGATGCCTCCTTCGTATTCGTGAATCTGGCACCGAGTCATTTTGTGATCCATGGTTTTGCTCCGGGCGACCGCAGTCGCTCACCGGAGAATGTATTATTATTATTATCCATTGCTCCATCAATTATCCGCATCTGCCATGACTTGAACGGATGCGGTCTTGTGTTGCCCTCAATCATCAGCATCATCATCGCCATGGCTGATGATGATGATAATGAGTACGAACAATGACAATTAGGAGATTTTGCAATGGTGAGTTATTATGGAGTCAATATTGTGAACCAGATGCAGAACTGGTTCTAGAAAGGGGTAGATTGTTTCAAATTACCATTCCAAGGAGACACGCGTGGCTGTATAATTAATAAGGAAGGTTCAATCATTAATTCATTCATTCTTGCCAAATCGGCATTTTATTACACTACCATTCAATTCTTCATCAAACAGTGCAACCCTTATGCACACGTTGTGCAGTCTATCCCTTCCGTCAATCAATCTACTGTTAGATGAGACTCTCTTTACACTGTGTGCGGGTCGTAGGGGAGTTATTTGATATTTGATCAGTGTCGGCTTTGGTGAGCGTTGGGAGCGTAGACTTGTGCGTATAGTACAGCACAACGTTCAATTTTGTTTCGATTTAAAGCTTTCGTGACTGCAGGGATTCATCTTCTTGGTTCTTTCGGTAAAGTCACGTAGAAGGGAAATAATAAAATAATAAAAATAACCAATAAAATAATTCTCACGACGTTTCGGCCACAACGCAAGCAGCCGTCCTCAGGTGAAGACCAGGTCTGTCGGGGAGACAGCTGTCTTC